>BSBK01003689.1:585000-588836 GCA_027943335.1 Chamaecyparis obtusa | reverse complement strand
GGTCTTACGATCTCGGAATGTCTGATTTTACATATGGAGGGTCCATATCAGCCTGCCAGCAAAGTTTCATGGCTAGATCAGGTGTAGTTTTGAAGATATTGAAAATTTTCGGTATTGGCAGCAGGGTACTGAAACTTCAAACTCAGTTTTGAAGGCTTTAGAAGCCCCGAATGAGGTTGAAAATTTGGGTGATAGGTGCTTTGCATAAGTCAAGCCTATAGAGTGCTTCGTGGCATTTCCAGAATGGGGTTATAATAGCCAATCGGGTCAACGGGTGATGACTTATGGTCTTCAGAAGTTGGGTCACCTGAAATGGCAGAAAATAATTTTCTTCAAAATTTCTGTTTGGGTTTCAAAACTCATTTTGAGCCGACTTTGATGTAATAAATAGTAAAACAAAATAATTCTAATTTTGGTCGGCCCTAAGGGCTAAATTTCTAGAACCTTCTCGGGCGGTGGAAATTGCCTATATAAAGAAGGCACGTAGTGTTGTCTAGGGCAGTTCTGGGTAGTAGATCTGGGTATTGATTCGAGGATTTTTCCTACAGAATATTGTAAGGGAATGCCCATGTGGCTTTGCATATTGTAATTCTGAAAGTTTGTAATTTCACATTTGTGGAGATAATAAGAAGCCAATTTTCTATTCTTGCATATTATTGTTGTTGTTTCTCTATTTCTGTTATGTGTTTGTGGTATTAAGGGGGAGCACCCTTCATCAAGTGGTATCAGAGTAGGATTTCTTGAGTGTGTAAATAGATCGCCGACTATGAGGTAGTTTGCACTAGGACTGTGGTTAGGGTTTCAGCGCACATTGTGAAAATGCCTCCACGAAGAGAACGTGGCGGAAGAGCTGGTGCTGTGACACCTGAAGTTAGAGAGCTGCAAAAATAAGTGCGAGCATTGCAAGAAGAGATTCGCAGAGGAATGAATCTTAATGTCAAAGATGAAAGCGAGGATGAATCCGAAGAAGAATATCAAGAAGGAGAAGCTGAAATTGTGAACCAAGAGGAAGAAAGACTTTTTCGGGCGATTTCCAAGATTGGAAAAAGACGTAAGATTGAGGTTCCTACATTTTCTAAAAATCTTAACCCAAAGGAATTGATCGACTAGATCAATGAATGTGAAGAATATTTTGAGTATGAAGATGTTGAGGATCCTGATAGGGTCAAATTTGCGAAGGCCAGATTGAAAGGTCATGCAAAGATCAGGTGGCAAGAAATTGAATTGGAGCGAAATAGGAGAGGGAAAGATAAAATCACAAGATGGGATCGGGATGGTGGATAAATTGAGGTGACAGTTCATTCCTATTGATTATGAGCTTGACCTACCTAAAGAAAATGCAAAGTTTGAAGCAAGCAGGAAGATCTGTTCAGGAGTATACAGAGGAGTTCTATCGACTTCTCATCAGAACAGGCCATGCAGAAGCTGATAAGGAGAAAGTTTCCCGATACCTTAATGGGTTAAGGCCAAGCATTCAAGAGGAGTTGAATCTAGTTTGAATGAACAGTATTGAGGAGGCATACCAGTTTTCCCTAAAAGTAGAGGAAAAGCTGAACAAGAAGTTTGAGAGCAGACAAAATGGAAGAGGTCGTGGTGGAAGATCTGGTGGACAGTCATATGGTGGCCTAAATGAAGATCTGAAAAAGAAGGATGAGGCCAGTAGTAGTCAGAATCAGAAAGGAAATAATTTCAATCATTTCTAGGATCAGAGTAATAGAGATCAAAGAGGAAGAGGAAGAGGACAAGGGTCTGGAAGAGGAGGCTTTCGTGGAACATATTTTCACTGTGGAGAAGAAGGTCATAGGGCATTTGAATGTCCTTAGTGCCAAGGTAGAATAGATAGGAGAAATGAAGGCCAGGCCAGAGTTGCACATGTAGATGAAGATGCTAGATCATCAAATTCTGAAGATGCTGAAAGAGGAGAAACGCTAATTAATAGAAGAGTCTTGCTGAGTGGTGAGAATGAACCTGAACAAAGGAGGAGCCTGTTTCACACTAGATGCAAGTGTGAGGGTAAATGCTGTGATGTGATTATCGATAGTGGAAGCACTGACAATTTAGTGTCAGAAGATATGGTGACGAAGTTGAAGCTCAAAGAGACAGAAATACCCACATCCATATCGGATTGCCTAGGTGCAAGATGACCACAAGGTCATGGTCAGTGAACAGTGCCTGGTAAAGTTCAAGATTGGCAGGTACCAAGATGAGGTACTATGTGATATCATCTCTATGGATGCATGTCCATATGTTGTTGGGTAGACCATGGCAGTTTGATAGATGTGTTGTACACGATGGTCATGTGAATACCTATTCCCTGACAAAGGATGGAGTGTGACATAAGCTAAAGCCATTGAAGGAGACCGAAGAAAAGGTATGTGGTAATGCAAGAATAACATTTGTTGATGGAAGAAAATTCCTAGATGGTATGAGGCATGAGCATGTGTGTTTTTCTTTAATTCCAAAAGTTGGTAAAGAAGAAGTAGAGGATGTACTTGTAGAGGTTGCAGATTTGTTGAATGAGTTTCAGGATATTGTATCTGATAATGTACCTGATGGATTACCACCGGTAAGGAAGATCAGTCATCAGATGGATTTGATTTCAGGAGTCAGTTTGCCAAACAAGGCAGCACACAGAATGACACCAGCAGAAAGTGAAGAGTTGAACAGACAAGTACATGAGTTGTTATAGAAGGGATGATTTGGGAGAGCCTAAGTCCATGTGCTGTACCAGTAGTATTAGCACCAAAGAAGAATGGAGAATGGAGGATGTGTACAGATTCCAGAGCAATAAACAAGATCACAATCAAGTATAGGTTTCCATTGCCACAAATGGATGATATTATGGACTGTTTGAGTGGAGCTGTGTATTTCTCAAAGATAGATTTGAAGAGTGGATATCACCAGATTCAGATTAGAGAAGGAGATGAATGGAAGACTGCCTTCAAGACAAAAGGAAGGACTGTATGAGTGGTTAGTCATGCCCTTTTGGGCTAACCAATGCACCGAGCACTTTCATGCGGCTCATGAACGAGGTTCTAAAAGAATTTCTGGGTAAGTTTGTCATTGTTTATCTAGATGATATTTTGATCTTTAGCAAGACATTGGAGGAGCATATGATGCATATTCATATGGTGTTTGGGAAACTGAGAGATGAGAAATTGTTGATTAATTTGAAGAAGTGCAGTTTTGTGAAGAAAGAGTTAGTGTATTTGAGATTTGTAGTTTCAGCAGAAGGTCTAAAGATGGACCCAGAGAAGGTACAGGCTATCCTTGAATGGCCTACTCCAATGAGTGCTCACTGAGGTAAGATCTTTTCATGGTTTGGCTAGCTTTTAAAAGAAAGTTTATCAGAAATTTTAGCAGTATTTGTGGACCCTTGACTGAAACAATGAGAGGGGATAGAAAAGAGTTTAAGTGGACTAATGGGGCAGAAAAGAGTTTTCAATTGTTGAAACAAAAAGTTACAGAACAACCTATTTTAGCACTTCCAAATTTTAATAAGGTGTTTCAAGTAGATTGTGATGCTAGTGGTACTACGATAGGAGTTGTTATGAGCAAGAAGGTAAACCTGTTGCTTATTTCAGTGAGAAGTTAAATGATGCCAAGAGAAAATATTCTGTCTATGATCAGGAATTTTATGCTATAGTTCAGGTATTAAAGAAGTGGAGACATTATCTGCTTCCTAAGGAGTTTTTTTTGTATACTAATTAGCAAGCATTGCAATATTTGAATAGTCAAGGAAAGTTGAATCAAAGGCATTTGAAATGGGTTGAGTTTTTGCAGAGTTATACATTTGTTTTGAAACATAGGAGTGGAAAGTCTAATAGGGTTGCAGA
>BSBK01003689.1:507500-580000 GCA_027943335.1 Chamaecyparis obtusa | reverse complement strand
AAAGGGTTTAAGCCACCTTGGGTATGTCTTAATTGTTAACTCTTGTGTGGGCCTTGGTTTCTATCTCCTAGCTCGGGGGAGTGGGACCTTCAAGTCCCACATGGCTGGGTGGTTAATCTTTATTATATTAATGTATTG
The DNA here is from genome assembly GCA_027943335.1 of Chamaecyparis obtusa. Classification (NCBI taxonomy): domain Eukaryota; kingdom Viridiplantae; phylum Streptophyta; class Pinopsida; order Cupressales; family Cupressaceae; genus Chamaecyparis; species Chamaecyparis obtusa. The sequence goes on along the minus strand of BSBK01003689.1, from coordinate 579,862 downwards.
TTCATGGTCTCATGGATGATCCTTGCACATGTTCCTTTCCAGATTTATAGTTGAAGAATTTATAATGTATCATGTATCCTTTTGAGATTTATTTGATGTAAATTTATTTATGTATTGTTAAGCTCATGAAAGGGGTCATTTGTATATGATGAACAATGTAAATTGATTCAAAGAAATTTAATGGGATATGGGTAGTTATAGGTGAAATGAAAGGGCAAAAAAAACTATGCTCTAATTTGTATATGTTACAAGCATTAAGTGAAGTAGATTATGTTATTTTTTGTAATTATTTATTCTCTTATGTTACCCTTCTTTATAATATATAAGCTTAGGTATAGAGAGTTATTCATACTACTTGCTCATGTTTTATGGATGTAGACCTAGATTATGTTGATGAGAAAGGTAAAACCAAAATCAAGGTATGGTAAAAGATGGTAAGTAAGTTGAAAGGAAAGTTTCTACCTTGAGATTATCAGATTAACCTACTTAGGAGAATGCAAAGTTTGAAATAGAAAGATAGCTCTGTGAAGGATTACACCAAGGAATTTCTAGACATATTGAAGATGAGGTGGCAATAATTGCAAGGTATCTGAATGGGTTAAGAACTTCTATTCATGAAGAGATCAGTTTGGTGAAAATGGAGAGTATTGACGGAGGCTTATCAGTTTTCCCTAAAAGATTAGGAGAAATTGAATAAAAGGAATGAGAAAAGACAAGAGGAAGAGGTGGTAGATTCCCTAGAGGAAGAGGTAGATCCTATGGTGAAAATAGTAGATCCAATTAGGAAAAAAAAAGTCTAGACAAAGGAAAGACTGAGTGGAAAGGTGAAATTTCATTCTAACGAAGAGGTAACTACTCCCGAGGTGGCTATGACAAAGGAGGATTCTAAGGAACTTGTTAAAATTGTGGTGAAGAGGGACATATATCATTTGACTGTACACATGCATGTAAGAATGTCGGTAGCAGTAGAAATGATTTGGTACATGAAGATTCACTAAATGAACCTAAGAAGGAGAGGAAACTTGATGGTCAAAAGAGCATTGTAGAGTGAAAAGACTAAGGAAGATCCTTATTGGGAGACTCCTCTAAGAACTATCTTTGGTTCTTCACTAAGTCTTCTTTTAGACCTTTTAGGGATTCTTCACTCTTAGAACACTATTACCTTAGGAGGTTCACTTAGTTATCCTCGCACTCTTCTAGAGTTTCCCTACCAATTAAAATGCTCTCTTCTCCCATGAAATCACAATGGTAAGTTCATCGACTAGCCTCTTGTCCCTCTCTCAATTACCTTACAAGATTTGATGGCTCTTCTCCATTCTTTTAACTCACTGAACAATTATTTCGGATTGGTCTAGCAGTCAGTTTCATTGATTTGTCAACAAGAACTCCTACAAGTATGTTTTGATACTCTTCCCTAGCTGGACTATAGCCAACCTCACCTAGGGAAAGATAATTTCATATTCCTGCATCCCTAAAATAAAAATAACAAAAGAGTAAAGAATATACATTTGATCCATTTGTTCTATGTACACTACTGACTAGCGGAGTTCAAATGGAAGCCATTATTTATAGCTTGGTTGTTCCTCAAAATCAAACCAAGTAACGGGGTTGTATCTATATGAATAGAAAAAAAATACAAACATAAAGTGACAACACCAGTAATTGATAAAAGGAATTTGATTAACTACTGATGGAAAATTACTCAACTACAAAAATCAACAATTCTATAGAAAACAAAAATCCAACTGAATCCAACTAGTTTCAAACTAAATCCAACTAACATCCAACCTAAATCTTGAAATCCCAAGGTCTTATATCGGCCTCAGATTAGTTACAAATACCAAAAACCAACTATTTGACCATTCTACATATATTGGTTAAAAATGACTCATCTATGTATCATATCCTGATGATGTGATTGTGGATCAATCTAACTAATTTTGTGTTCCACTACTAAGCTAAGTCTTGCTGATGATCGATATACCCTAACCTGATACCTTAACTTTGGTTGGTCATCCATTGGCCTAACTTGTTTTGGATGTATTCATCAGGGGTCAGTCTAACACAAAGCTCCCTACATAGATAGACAAAGTTATCTTGATGGACTATTGTCAGTGAGAATCCACCTGATGTGCTCTTTAGCATGCCTTAACCCAATATTACGATTGGTGATTGGTATGACATATAATGTGCTCCACTGCTAGTGCAAGCTATGTCGACCAAAGTAGTGGTATTTCTATGCTACTAGTTAATTTTTATTTGAACCGTGAGCCTCATCCTGAGTCAACTCGATGCACCTTGAGGATTTATTTTTGGCCACTTCGTGTCTACAGATAGAAATCTATTGGACTATTTAGGTATTCTTTATTCACACCCTAAAAAATACACCAAAACTTAAGGGTTAAGAAGATAACCCCTAGGTGCTCCTACACCATTCTCCCCTAAACAAAAAGGTTAAGTCCCATATGAAGGGATGAAGTAAGGATCTATGCCTAACTTTTGAAAATTCATTTCAAGTACCCATATAGCCTCTTCTTTCATTCCCAGCCACTTGATGAGATTCTCCATATACACCTTATGTCTTATCTTCTTATCTACCCTAGAGTTTTAAATCTTCTCTGCCTGTGGTATTGGCTTTACTGGTAACTTCATTATTTCTGCATCTTCTATAACTTGAGACTATCCATGAACTTCTACTAGGATTGGTCCTTTTTATGGTACTAAGTTAAAAATTTTGAATACTGAAGAGAGTCCTATAACTACTGTCAGATATACCTTATAGGCATTGTTTTCATATTTTTCTAGAATCTGACAAGGTCTAATCCTTTTCATTTGGAGTTTCTTGGGTACTCCCTTCTACAATATATCTCTATTCAAATGAACCATAACAAGGTCCCCTATATGAAACTATAAGTCACTCTTCTTCTCATCATTCTTTTGCTTTATTTTACTTGTGTTATCGAGAAAAGTCTATTTAATAGAGTCATGGATCTCCTTCATGGACTGAGAAAAATCCTCTGCATAACTACTTTTATTGGCCATGGCTCCTAGATCTCTGAGTTCACAAATACATCTTGGCTGAATACCATAGACTGCTTCAAAGGCACTTTTACTTATGGTCCTATTTATGGTGTCATTATAAGAAAAATTTTCTTGGGGAATCACTTGGTCCCATGTTTGACCGTACTCTTTAGTAAGACATCATAAGAGATTACCCAAGATCCTATTAACAACTTCAGTCTATCCATCTATTTGAGGATGGTAAGTAGATCCAAACGAGAGGTTAGTTCCAAAAATTTTCCACAAAGTCTTCCAAAAAATGAGTCATAAACTTCAAGTCCCTATCTGATACAATTCTCATAGGCAATCCATAAATCCTTATAACTTCCTCGAAAAAATAATTGGCAATTTGGCATGCATCATGAGTGGTTTTACATGGCACAAAATGGGACATTTTTCTGAATCTATCCACAATCACATATATGTTATCATATCCATATCTTGTCTTTAGCGAACCTACTAAAAATCCACATTGAGGCACTCCCAAGGCCTATTTGGAATTGGGAGAGGCTAGTACAAGCCTACATTAGATGATGTACCCTTAGCCTGTTGACAAACAATACAAGACTACACATACTTCTTGATGTCCTTATTCATTTTAGGCCAATAATTTAGTATCTTTGAACTAGTTCTAAGGTTTTGTTAACACCAAAATGTCCACTAAGTGATCCATTATGTTTTTCTTGGATTAGGTTCTCTCTCATTGAACCTCATATTCAATTAAGAAGTCCTCATCATCTAGATAAATTTATTTGAAACTATATAGACCAATGCTCCTTAACTATACCTCTTGGACTATCAGAAGCCTTCTACTCAAAGCGCCTACCACCTTTTTGGCCTATCCTTCTTATGCTTTATGGTAAATGTGTAAGCTTAAATATACTCAACCTATTTCATATATTTATGGCTAAGTTTGTCTTTAGAATTTAGAAAAATTAAGGCCTGATTGTCAGTGTACACCATAAATTCTTTTGAAAGGAGATAGTGCCTCCATTTCCTTAGAGAATGAAACTAAGGCATATAATTACAAATCATAAGAAGAAGAATTCTTCTTTGCATCACTAATATTTTCATTTTGAAATGCAACAGGTCTATCTTCCTGACTAAGGACTGCACCTATGGTAACATTACTGGCATCATATTCAATAGTGAACAGTTTCTCAAAACTAGGTTGTACCAAGATTGGTTGTGTGGATATCTTTCTTTTTAAGTTTTCAAAACCTCTATTTTCTTTCTCATTCCACTAAAACTCATCTTTCATGCCTCTTTTATGGTGTCTAAGATTGGTCCACATATTTCACTGAACTACCTAATGAACTTCTTGTAGAACTATGTTAATCCATGGAAACTCCTTACCTTAATGGAAAATTTAGGAATTGGATTGATGATTATTGCCTCAACCTTGCTTGGATCCATTCTCAAATTTTTGTTTGATATAACAAAACCCAAATAGATTATCTCCTACTTCATGAACTCGCACTAATCTATATTGATTGTTATCTTCTCATCATGTAACCTCTATAAAATAGTTTGCAAATGCTTAAGGTGTTCATCTTTGGTCTTGCTAAAAAGTAAAATGTCATCAAGTAAACTACCACAAATAGAGCTATGAAGTCTTGCAAAACCTCATTCATAAGTCTCATGAAAGTAGAGGTAGTGTTTTGTTAGATAATTGAGAGGGGGGGTGAATTAGTTAGAGTAGTTATCCTAAAGTCCCAAATTCTTAGATGTACTTTTTCAACAAATCAATCAACTTTGTAAGATAAGATAACTATATTTCTATTCATTTAAAAAATACCATTAATTTCCAAAACTGTGTTTACCGATTAATAAACTTATGAAATATGTAAAGTATGATATTAATCGAATCATAACAAATAACACATAGCACAAAAGATTTAATGTGGAAACCCTACTAAGGGAAAAACCACCTTGGACCGATAACCAAAAATATTTCACTCTTCTGAAGTGAGCTTGGTTAGGAGCCAACCCTATTAAAGGTTATGAAACACACTATTAGGTGTGACCTTGTTAGAGGATTTATCACTAATAGTTCTCCTTTGACTAAGATTCACTATGGGGTCAACAAGAAAATAATTAACATTCCTTGAATGTCATATTGAAATAAAAAAATTGTTAAGTCCACTCGGTTAAGAGATTTAGCTGTAACAATGGTTAAACTGATACATTAGTGATCTGATTCAAATACAACTCACTTTGCAAGTATTCAGATCTATGCTAAGCTTAATATAACTATCCTATCCAATAATCAATTCACTCCAATATGTCCTCCAACTTAATTCACTTGGTGTATGATTCTCTAATGCTTGGTTATGTTTGCAGTCTAGCTTGGTTCTATCTATCACCAGTTTGATTAGTAGTGCATGAAAAATGTCTTCACACAAATTCTCCTATAGTCTATATTCATCTGGCATAATTCAACAATGAATCTCATGTCTCTTAAATAGACATGTAAACTATTTTCATCTCATCCATTAGATTTTTCCTCTTCAAGATTCCTCGGTAGTTGTATCAATAACACGTTTCAATCTCTCCCCTTCGATTGTCTCTGAATTTTGTCAATCATTTCTCTTCATAAAAAACTCACTCTTCTACCTCAAAATCATAAGCAACTACTAGATCATCAATTTTAGTCAGCTATTATAAGCATTTAATATCTTCATCCAGCTCGGTTAATACAGAATGTGTAAGTGATAACTAACTTAGTTATTACTATCACTCGGTATACACAAGAATGACTTGGTGTATATTGACATCTTCAATTACCGACCACATTAAATTGTACAATTCTAATCTCTTCTTCATAATAGAATAATGCAACATGCTCAAGTCAACAATATAATGCAATAGACTCATCAATAAGTTACCCAATGTATACCTTATCCATATTTGTCATATCCATCTTGTCCTTATGTAGATATCTCATTTCTTAAAGATTTCTTCCTTCTACAGATGTTTAGATATTTGTAACTATCATGATAGGTGTAGTCAAAAATAGTTGACATCAATGACAACATATTAACTAATTTAATCATCTTACATATTTCTTTAATAGCTCAGTGATCTCCAATCACTATCTTTCACTTGTCCATTCAGTTCATCAATGTATACAATCAGTTGTAGGCTATCACATTTGTCAAGACAAAATGCATTACCAACCACTCATACAACCCTTTAGTGGTTTTAAAAGTTTTCTTCCATTCATCCCCCTCCCTAATTCTAATTTTGTGTTAACCACTTTTAAGATCAATTTTTGTGAAGTACCTTGCTCCACCTAAGAAATCCATTAGGTCTTCTATTCTTGGTATAGGAAACCTATACCTTATAGTGATATTGTTTATGTCTCTAGAGTCTGTACATAACCTCCATGTACCTCCTTTCTTTGGGGCTAAGACAATGGGAATTGCACAAGGACTCACACATTTCTTAATCAGACCACAATCAAGAAGTTCTTGTACTTTCTTCGCAATATCTTCATTTTTTTGTGGGGTCATCTTATAGGAAGCTTTATTTGGGAGTGAGGCTCCTGGAAAAAAGTCTATTTGATAGCTAATAGCTCTCTTAGGAGGTAAATTAGTAGATTTTCCACCACTAACTATCTCCTTGTATTGGCCTAGGAGCTCTTGTACCTCTATGGGATTTTATATCTTCTTTTCTACCTTATCAACTTTAGGTTTCAACAGAAAAGAAAATACCACTCCTTCACCTTCCTCTAATTTATTCAAGAAATATTTTTCTCCTATGAAAAGCACATTAAGTCATTCTAGTTTCACTTCCCCTTCTTCTAAAATTGATTGAATTTTATAGGCGACTCCATCCTTCTTGAAAGAATAGGAATTTCTTGTTACATCATTAATGACTTCCTTGTCAAACTACCATGATCTTTCCAATAAAAGATGACAAGAATCCATGGGAAAGACATCACACAATACCCCATCCTTATATCTCCCTATTGTGAAATCCACCCAAGCTTTCTCATTAACTAACACTTATTGATCTTTATTTAGCCAAGTGACCCTATAGGGGTTAGTGTGTGGAATTATTTGAAAATTTAACTTGCTAACTATTGTATATGCTAAAAATAGGCCTCTATCTTAGCCATACACTTCAACATAGTCCTTGTTCATTAGCCACATATAGGAATGCATATGAGATCATTCATCCTGCATGCCTAGATGAGCTAACCTATTGCCTCCTATCTAGATGGGGTTTTGAGTAGCTCTCAGAATCAAGAGTATAACAACCATAGACCAATTCTAGAAGGGAGGGTTTTGATCTAGAATGAAAATGCAGTTTTAATCTAGAATGTGAGTACAAGATTAATCTAGAATAATGAAACATGGGTATTAATATAAGAAAAATTATAAATGAATTAAGCTATGATGTGATTCTTTATTAATATAAGAAATAAGTACTATTCTAAACCACAAAGTGACAATAATAAAAGCTTGAATGCACACAAATTGAGATAACAATTCGAAAAAGATTCGATACTCAAAAGTTGCATCCCTTGAATGAGAAACAAGAGGGTTATTTTATATCAATCGATGACCGACATTGAATGCATTGAACGGTGAAGATTGAAAGGAAGCCCATTTCAGAAGGGTAAGTTTCCTGCAGAGAGACAATCAATTGTTTGCCTCTGGGGTGGGTGGAGTAGTTAACTGGCTTGTTGCACTTTCAAATTTTTAGTTAACTCAAAGTTTCCTTTTCTGAACTAAGGTTAGGATTTTAGAGAGAATATCTGATTAAATAAATGAAATATGACCTCATAAATGAACTTTATCAACTTTTTGAATAATTAAATTCAATTATTGAAATGAGGATATTTATTCAAAAACCAAATATTATTTAATTCATTTTCATGTGTTTTAGCTAAAAGGGTGAATTTAATTTAATTAAAGGGCTAGGACTTTTTAATTAAATTAATCAATCATAAGGTTTATTTAGCCAATTATAGTCAATATTTAGGAGTTAAATATAACATGTGATTGATGCAAACTTAGGGTTTTCTGCATTTGACATTAAGTCAAGTAGAGTCGAATAGAAATTAGAATTGGCTAGTTCAATAGGACTTTGATGAATCATAAAGTTGATAGTATGAGACTAAATGAAACAAAATTGGTTAGAGTTGCAAGCTACCAATTTCAGGGTATTACAACTGCCTCATTAGAAATGATGTTATCAATGGATCCTAAATCAACAATAACCTTGCAAACCTTACCTAAGATCTTGCACTTGATTCTAAATAGGGACCTCCATTGGATTGGATCTTCTCTAATCAGTTCTTTGATGAATGTCCTCCTAATCATGAGTTTTTATCCCACCTATGAATCCAATGCTATGCACCTCAGCTATATTTCTACTTGAGGTCTCCTCTTGGACATAACTTACTCCTTTTGTGTCGAAAAACTCTTCTCAGGACATCTATATGGAGGATGCCCAAACTGATGGCAATTTTAACACTTCATTGAATACAAGATCCCCTTCCTTGGCCACTAGATCTTCCTGTATAATCTTTTCTTCATCCTTTACCTTGATTATAACCACTTGTGTTGATGGTTCCTTCCTCTTACTTTCCTATGAGCTTGGTATCACCTTGATTTCTCTGCTCTAAATTTCTTCCTCCAAAACTACCTCTATGACCTTTGCCATCTCTTCCTTTGCCTCTACCTCAAATACTTGCATCATGATTCTTTTTAAGTTTCTCCACCACCTTGAGAGAAAGTTGAAAGCATTGATGAATTATCCTTGGACTCAAGAGGCTTATCTCCTCTTTTATATTCAATTTTAACCCATTTAGATACCTATCCACCTTTAGGCTTTCTTCATCCATTACTTGTGAACTATGACATAGCTTATGAAACTCTTTTGTATAGGAACTCACTTCAAGATCCTTTTGCCTTTGGTTTTGTCTTTTATTGTGTAATTGTACTTCATAGTCATCTAGCAGGTAGGTCTCTCTAATTTTTTCCACCATACCTTTCCAATTATAAATAGGATTCTTTCCCTTTTTTAACCTCTCATATTGCACAAACTTCCACCATGTGAGGGCAGCTCCTCTCATTCTCGACTTAGCCACTCGAACTCTTTGGGTTTCACTTATACCTTCACACTCAAAGTGGTTCTCTATTCCTTGTATCCACTCAATGACCAATTCTGCTTCCATCTTTCCACTAAAAAATAGTATTCCTTCCAAGGAATTGCCACTCGTGGCCTTTAATGCCCTTAAGAAAGGTTATTCCTCTAACACATAGTCTGGCTCCAGAATTTGATCTTCTTCTACCAACTCTTTTACTTTATCTTCCTCTTTTCTAACCTTCTCACTAACTATTTCTATCTTGGTCTCTACTACACCGATTTTATTTTCAATCTTTTCTAACCTTTCCCTAAGGATTCTATTTTCCTCCTCTTGATCTTCCACTTTCTTTGCAAGCTCTGCATTTGTCACTATTTAATTTGGATGAACCCACTAATTCTAGTGAGTACAACATCCACCTTCACTAGCCCAAGTCTTTTGGGGCTTTGATACCAATTTGATAGGGAGACTCCTCTAAGAACTATCTATGGTTCTTCACTAAATCTTCTTTTAGACTTCTTAGGGATTCTTCACTCTTAGAACCCTATTACCTCATGAGGTTCACTTAGCTATCCTCCCACTCCCCTAGAGTTTCCTTACTAATTTAAATTCTCTCTTCTCCCATCAACTCACAATGGTAAGTTTATCCAATAGCCTCTTTCCCCTCTCCCAATTACCTTGTAGGAGCCAAGGTCTCTTATCTATTCCATTCACTCACTGAACAACTCTTCTAGACTCATCTAGTAGTCAGTTTCATCAGTTTGTCAACAACAAATCATGCAAGTATGTTTTGAAAATATTCCCTAACCAAAATATAGCCAAGCTCTCCTATGGAAAGAGGATTCCATATGCCTAATGTAATGCCCCGCTAGGGAACCCAAAAGAAACTAACCTAGAACATGATACTAAGTTTGATGAATAATTTTTTTTTTCTAAAGTTTACATATAAGATAAACATTCACATGAAAGAAATAACCATTAACTCACATAACACACATCATAAACATAGGTTACAAATCTAGTGGGTCCCATGACGTAGTATTACTTTCTAACATAACTCATTTAATAACATAACAAAAGATTCCATAAATTAAATTCAACAATTACATTGTAATAGTTACATTCCATGAACATTCAAGAATCCTAATAAACATACATCCACTCCACATGTCGCCGGGTATGCAGTAATCACTCTAACATCTAAACTACAATATCTAAATTAGGTATCACATGTGATACTCTAATACAAGATTTACAATAAAGAATATATATAAAGAATATCAATGAAGAAGTAACATAAGGATCCAATTGCAAAGACACCATCAAGCACTGGTACCAGGACATCGAATCTCAAATGGTAAAGAATCACTACCACCCATCCATGTAGAACCATAAAGGCCTACCCCACCATGCTGAGGAAATAACATCGGACCCCAATCAAATAATCAAATCAAATCAGGAAACACTACTAGGAAAGGAATTCTGAAAGCTTACTAACTCAAGGTCAACAAATATAGTGATAGGTATGAATCACTAATCCAGAGGCAACTGACACATATAGGATAACTAGACTATGTGTAGGAAGGTGTCATGATGTACATCTAACCCTTGAGTCTCATCCTGGTAATCTCTCTAGATCCCAGCACTCAAGTGACCATACATGGTATCAATGAATTCTTGTACTAACAAAGCCACTAACTATGCCAGAACACACACCTCAATAGGTGGTAAGCATCATCTCATCCTTATCTCAGTCTGTACTAGCACTCGAGCATAGGAGAGGAAACTTATCTTATTAGATTCATTTTAATATCTCTCAATGTTATATTAGGTTATCACTTGATTACATTAACTTACAATAAGTGATCCTGGTAGCCACTTGTGGGCCCTAGCGCTTATTGCAAGCCACCTCCTAATACATATCTAGCTAAACTACCCTAGGCTCATAGATCTCTCCTAGATCAGATCACAAATTAAACAGATAGTCACACATCCAGAATCATCACAGAAACCAAGAATGACTACATAAACATAATCACTAAATCACATAGTACAACATGAGCCTATAAGGTCAACTGGAAAATATAAAATACACACTCACGCCAAACATAAGAAACATCATGAACAAATAGATAATTCCCAAGCCTCCATCTCTCCTAGGTCATCTAGTTCCCATAAAACTGATAAACCCAACATCCAAGAAAGATAAAACCATACTGCAGAAAAATAGCCAATTTCAGTATGAAAAGATGCATATACAATTGTAAGGTAACTTGTACGTTTGACATTAATTAAAAGCCCAATTTAATCATGCAAAGGTAACATACTTTACAATTCATACCCAGGATAAATCAAAATAAATATTTCAAATCCAGATCAATCTATCTAGACCTAATTCATTTGACAATCTGGTTTAAATATCTTAATTAAATAAAGTTTACTAGAGCAATTAGTAAACAAAATTTACTAAATCCTATTAGGAGAAAAACAATAAAAAATTTAAATTAATGTCCTAATAGTCTCAACATAAATTTTGTAATGCCCCGCCAGGGAACCCAAGAGAAGTTAACCTATAACTTGCTACTAAGTTTGGTGAACATTTTTTTTAAAATTTAACATACAAGATACATAACAGTGTGGAAGCAATTACCATTTATTCACATTGAACAACATCCAACATAGATTACAAAACTTGAGGGTCCCATGACGTAGAATTACTTAAGAACAAATAATACAACTAAAGAAAGATAACAAAAGATTCTATAGCATAAATGATACAATTACAACTTACATCAATAATTACAAACCTCATGGACAACCATGATAACTAATATACTGACATCCACTACACATGCCGCAGGGTATGTAATAATAAATCTAACATAAAAGTACACTGTCCATATTAGGTATCACATGTGATACTCTAATATAGAACTACAATAAATGAAGATATGATAAGAAACAAATCAATGAAGAACAATGAAGAATAAAGCAGGCATCCAACTGCAGAGGTATCAACAGCACCGGCACCAAGATGTCGAATCTCAAATGGTAAAGAATCACTACCACTTGTCCATGTAGAACCACAAAGGTCTACCCCACTATGCTGAGGAGATAACCACAAACTCCAATCGGATGACCAAAACCAAACAAAGATAAACCACTAAGCAAGGTATCCTGAAAGCTTTCTACTCAAGGTTTACATAAATAAGGTGAAAGGTAAGACCCACTAATCCAGAGGCATAAATAGAAAACTCAGGAGATGATCTAGGCTACATGCTATGGGAGTGTCACCACATGTCTATCTACTTGAGTACCTTGGACTGGTCACAATGGACCCCGGACTCTCAAGCATTGAGTTACCTTGGATTGGCCACTCTAGGCCCCGGACCCTCAATACAATCCATGTGGGATTAGAATACTCTCTCTCAAATATGAGGAATTCTAATCATAACCATACTCAAAATTATCTTTTTAAATGAACTCGACAAGTTTTAATTATTATGTTATCACTTAATTACATAACCTACAATAGGTTACCCAGGTGCTAACCACTTTGGGTCCCGGCCCCTATTGTAAGCCACTCGCCTAAGATGCACTTAATCAATCTCCCCTAGGCTCATAATCATATAAGCATCCAACAGGTATACAACCAAGTAATCCTAGATGCAGTTTCCCACATAGAAACCCAAATGATTACATAGATACCAAAAATAGGTATTAACCAATAAGAGCCCATAAGATTGAATCAAGAATGATAATAAAAACAAATACACACATAAACATGATGCTGAAATAAGTACAAATGACCAACATTCCCAGCCTCTATATCCCCTTAGGTCATTCTAATGTCCAACATCATTTAATGCACAAGAATGCAGTTCAAAAATAAGAAGCCAACATTCACAATTTACATAACTGAAAAAGGAATACAAGCATTTAAACTTCATTATGAACATGATCCAAACAGAAAATAGCTCGCACAATAATGACAAGAGAATCATAATGTAACAAGCATATTAATGTCATAATAAAAATAATATTCCCTAAAGACGTTCTAGGATTTCATTAGAAAAATCACCCAATTTAAATATATACACAAGCATTTAACAACCAATTGCATCTGTAATTAAGAACATCTCACTAATATAATAACAATATAAAATAATCTAATTTCAAATTTATCCTAAATAATTAAATCTCATTAATTATAATAAAACAATTATAATATAAATTTAATCATAAACTAAATAGCATAACATAAATAACTTAACACAAAAGTAAATTATATTAATCATAAAACAATCTAATATGAAATAAATTAATCATATTGAAAATTAATATAATCATAAAATAATTATATTAACATAAAATATATATACTAAATTCTAAATTAACTAAACTTAATAACAATCTAAATTACTAAATTTAATTCTAATTAAAAACTAATAAAACAAATTAACTAATCATAAAAAAATTAACTAACATAAAATTTAAACTAATTAAAAAAAAAAAACAAGTCAAATCTTAAGGGGGCCCATGGCACTATCCCCCACGGTAGTACCTGATACTGCTATTGCAGTCCTTTGGGGACTGCACACGGCAGCGCCCAGGCCTGCCGTGACAGTCCTTTTGGGACTGCTCACGGTACCCTTGGGTGCCGTGAGGTGGATGGGTAGGGGACAGGTGGTCCCCGCCCACCACAACTTAATAAAATTCTTTTTTAATATTTATTTTTTTTTAACATTTTTTTTCAATAAAATCTTCCAAATTAACTTTTCCAATACAAATTTATATATATATATATATTTTTATATTAACAAGAATTAACTTATATATATATATATATATATATATATATATATATAATATATATTTGTTTATTGAATTTTCATTACATAGTCTGTATATATTTTTTAAACAGTGAATCAATATATATATATACATATATACATATATATATATACATATGTATATATATACATATGTACATATGTATATATGTATATATATATATATGTATATATATATGTATATATATATATGTATATATATACATATGTATATATATATATATAGATATATACATACATATATATATATATATATATATATATGTATGTATATATATATATATAGATATATATATATATATATATGTATATATATATATATATATATATGTATATATATATATATATATATGTATATATATATGTATATATGTATATATATATGTATATATATATATGTATATATGTATATATATATGTATATATATATATCTGTATATGTGTGTGTGTGTGTGTGTGTGTATTATAATCCAATTCACAATGGGATTCTTTTAGTAAAGAATCTATTCCTTCCCACAAACAACTTTTAAACAAATAGCCATTTATTAGAATCATGAAAATTTATGCACAGTTACAGAGAATTATATTTATTAACCAGAATTTTATATCTAGATTGGGTTTTTAAATCAAATTGATTTTTCCTTTTCAATGGCAATTAATTTTCTCTCAGCTCTATAGTCTAACTATATAGGAGATTTAATTTTTCGATTTACAAGCAAACCATAAAGAACTAATTAACAAAATTTTGCCAGAGTAACACTACAATGCCAAGTAATAATAAAAAAAAACAAGAATCAACTCTACCAGGGTTTCAAAATACCCAGATCTAATAAAACAAAGATCTACCAACTAAAAACCATAGAAAACCATTAAAACACAGAAAGATAAATAGATGTAGAAACAGATCTGACAAACAAATCCAAAGCCTACCTTAGATCCAATGCCAGAAATGGATTAAAAATGGAAACCCCTGTAGATCTGAGAACCAAATTCTCTCCAAATTCAAACACAACCTATAGATCTGAAAGATAATTTGCAACCAAGTGCCCAATCCAAATGCACAGAGAAATTCAAATCAACAAACAACCACAACAATCCACCATTCTCCAAATTGGCAAAAACACAAGCCTTCTCCAAAATTCCTCTCCAAAACCTATCTCCCCAAAAATGAAATGCAAAAATCTCCTAATAGGAATTCAATTCCAAAATTCAAGCAATCACAGAAGACAACTCAACAGCTAACTCAGAGTTCAACTCAAATCAAAAAAGTGACTCATAAGACAACTCCTAATTCAACTCAAATTCCAAAATTGAAAGTAAATACAATTAATTAAATAAAAATATCTTTTAATATGCACAACTCAACTTGACTTTTGAAAGCTAGTTGTCTTTTTGAAAACAAACTCTTTTTCCAATTTTGCACATGTTTTAATTTAAATTCATTTATTAAATAAATTAAATAATCAATGCATCACAAATTCATGTAATTAATTATTTAATTACTTAATAATATAAACAAGCATAATTCTAAATATTTACCATTTGAGCACATGTTAATAATTAAAACCAAATTAAATAAATTAAATATTTATTACATCCTAAAGCATGCATTTAAATATTCAATTTATTTAATAATGCACTCAACATAAATAATCCTTATTACGATTACATAATCAAATAATTTCAATAAATCAAATAATTGACTTTAGATAATTTCCAAATTAAACATAGGAACATAATTAAATTATTAAATTCAACTATAGTCCTAACATAAATAAACATATAAAATCACCTGAATAATCATAAATCAATTGAATCAAATGCAATAAAATCAAGCATAGTAAATCAATCAAACTGAAAACATGCACAGACTCAAGAATGGGATCCACGAATTCCTGCCAACCAGTTGAATTTGGGTAAGGTAGTCAAATAGACACTTGTCCAATTCTAGGACAATTGGCTGGGGTTAGGGTTTGGGTCTGTGAATTATCTCCCCTCTTTACCATTGAGATGAATATTTGTGGGCATGCTCACTCCTGCCAATTCAAGGAAGACGTGCCCTGTACCTGTGAACCTGTCATCAGAAGACAAAGCATGTACATACAATATATAATAGACAATGATAGGTTACGGTCGGACGTGTGGATCTCGACTATGTGAGTAACTACTCCTCCATCCTCTACCACACAAGCATGTCAAACAGATACAGACACATAATCACCATACACATGCAAGTATGGGGTAAGTATATCGTATTCAATATAAAACATGTAATCTAACATCATGAAACATCATCATCTAATCTACGCATACACTTGATATACATATAATAATAATCCACATCATCATTAATGAAACAATAATATATTATCTTTCAAACTTTTTCAAAAGCACGTTTTATATTTTTTTTAACTTTTCAAAAACTGCCATCATCATTTTTTAATAATGAATTTTATTCATTTCATTTTTTTTTTCATATTTGCATTAAAAAAAAATACAAAGATATAAGACTTAAGCTAATTTTTTTTTAGTATATACATACTTAACTATATTAGGAAAAATATCTATGCATTTTAAAAAGAAAAGGCACTGTTTCTTAAAATGGAAATGTACAGACCTGATAGCATATTTTCAGAAATGGAAATTTTCAACTTTACACACACATGGAATTTTTTGTCTTTTCTTATTTTTTTTTAACCAACTATTGTTGCAATACCATAGCATTTCCTAATGTAATTTTTTTTTTCTTTGTAAGCTAATGTTTTTTAATAACTATGGTAATTTTTTTTTTACTGTGTTTTTTTTTCACAAAGAATGGATTTTTCCTGGAATGGTAAATTTTCACTCAAATTGGTTTTCCAACTACAGCCCATTTATTTAATTTATCCATTCTACAGTTCCTACTATAGCCAAATTGATTTTTCTATTTTCTAAGGTTTTATGGAGAATTTTCTTACGAAATTTCGATAGCATAACCCTACTATGCCAAGTCTATATAAAATTATGAAAATCAAATCTATGAGTTCTCTAAACCCCCAAAATTGAAAGCATAACAAAAATAGATATATAACTATAAATCAAATCATACATAGTAAATTACTGAAAGTTCTACAGATGAAATCACAAGAAAGTTTCTTCAAACCCCTACCTCAATTCCAATGCTAGAAACTGAAATAGAATGCCTGTAGAATGTTGAAACTCCCAATTCTGTTAGATGAAAACTCAGCCCTGCAAATCTGAATCAATAATGCAAGCCAACCTAATTCCAAATCCAAAGCAATCTTCACCAAAAACTCAAACACACACACCAAAGCTCAAGAACACAAGGAAAGTCTCAAAATCTCCAAAAGCTCTCTCTAAAAATCTCCAACAACCTAATTAACCCAAATGAATGCAAAATCTCCCTATTAGGGATTCAACTCCACCATTCATGCAAACCCTAGATGACTCATAGGACATCTCCTATTCAAAATCTTCTTAATGTTTGAAAGAAAATACTAATTATTAATTAAAAATACATATTTTTATGCACAACTCAACTTAGTCTCCTAAAGACAGGTTGACTCCTTTTGAAAACATGACATATTCAAACTTTAATAAAGCACATGTTATTATTATAATCTCTCATTAAATAATTAAATATTCAAAACACCAATAAATCATGCAATTTAATTATTTAATATCTAATAACCATTACTAATCCTATTTTCACATAATTAATTAACTAAAAGCTAAATATACAAATATTTGATTTTTAATTAATTAATAATCATACAAAAACATAGGAATTAATTAAATATTATTTTCCAATTACAATATTAATTTTCATGACTATAGAAAATCACATATTCAAACAATAATAAATCAAGATCATCAAATAAACATACAAACTCAAAGAAGGGATCCATGAACTTGTCACTTGACAAATTCGGGTAGGGTAGTCATAAAATACTTATCCAAAAATTAGGATAAATAGGCTTAGGATAGGGTTTTGGGTCCATCTGTTACCTCCCCTCTTTACCATTGAGATGTGTATTTATGGGCACACTCACTCCTACCAATTTAGGAAAGACAATGCCCTGTACTTGCAAACTTGTCATCACAAATCAAAGCATGTACATACAATATATATCAAACAATGATAGGGTATGGTCAGTCGTGTGGATCTTGACAAAGAAAGTAACTATGCCTCTTCCCTCTACCATACAGACACATAAAATAGATACATACATAAGAACACCATACACATGCTAGTATGGGGTAAGCACATCATAAACCAACTGAAACATGAGACATCGTAACATGATATTATCAATATCTAAACATGACATCACATGACATAATCATAATCATAATCCAAATCGTTAATAACCATTGAAATAATAAAATCTGCACACAACAATATGGCCTAAAAGAGTATGGCATCTGAAAAACTAAAAGAAAAATATGGAGGTACTACATCCACCCCGCCTTATATCAGGCTTACTCCTGGAAGCCTACAAACAAGTTGGGAGAAGATTCTTAGAATCTAGTTGGATCCTCCCAAGTAGCTGTTGTCTCATTGTTTGGATCCCATTGGACCCTTACCTGGTTGACAGTTTGACCCCTGAGGATCAAATCTTGATGCTATAGGATACGTATGGGCTCCAAAGCTAGTTTCCCATCGTCCATCTGCAAAGTATTCCAATCAAGAACATGTGTAACATCTGAAATATATCATCTAAGTACTGAAACATGGAATACATCATGAATGTGCGATAAGCTTTGTGGCAAAGCAAGATGGTATGCTACTGGACCTATCCTCTCTAAGATCTCAAAAGGACCAACAAATCGAGGTGCCAACTTCAAACCCTTTCCATAATGGATTGGACTCTTCCATGGACGCACTCTCAAGAATACTTCATCCCCAACTACAAAGTACCTATCAATCAGGTGAGCATCTGCATACTTCTTCTATCTATCTTGTGTAGTAACCAAATGCTCTTGAATACAAATCACCTGCTACTCCATGTCATGAAGCATATCTGGACCAATAAGAATACAATCCTCCAATCTATCCCAGCTCAATGGTGTACAATAAGGATGTCCATACAATGCATGGAAGGGTGACATGCCAATGGAACTATGATATCCATTATTATAAGAAAACTCCACTAGATATAAATAATCCTCCCAGTGAGTCTGTCTATCCATGACATACATGCTCAACATATCCTCCAGCACCTAATTAACTCGTTATGTCTAACCATCAGTATCAGGGTGATATGCTAAACTAAAATTCAACTGAGCACCAAGATCATGCTACAGTGAAGTCTAAAATGTAGATGTAAAAATAGGATCTCGATCAAAGATAATCTTACGTGGAACTCCATGAAGTCTCACTATATCCTGCATGAAGACCCTGGCCACAGAAGCCGATTTATAAGAAGATCTCAAGGGAGAAAAGTGTGCCACCTTAGTCAACCGATCAACGGTCACCATGATAGCATCATGTCTACGAGGAGTCATAGGCAATCCTAGAATGAAGTCCACAAAAATAATATCCCACTTCCAAGATGGAATGAGATTAGGCTATAAAAGCCCTGCTGGATGTTGATGATCTGCCTTGACCCTCTGACACTCTAGACATCTAGCCACATAATCCACAATGTCACATTTCATGCCAAGCCAATAATAAAGCTATCGTAAGTCCATGTGCATCTTCTTGACACCTAGATGTGCTAAATAAGGTGCACGATGAGCCTTTGATAAAACCAATGAACGCAAATCATCCAATGGTGGTACATATATCTAGCCCTTGTGCTGCATAAGTCCATCTGACTCCAAGATATATCTTGATAACCTACCCTCCAACAGTCTACCTGACTCAATCACTGAACTCACTTCTTGATACAAAGTATCTCTGGAAAGTGATTGGAGTATCCTACTCCTCAAATCCACACTAAGAGTCAAAGTTGAAGTAATTTTCCTCTTGTGACTCAAAGCAGCTACTACCACATTCTCTTTACCTTGGATGTACTTGATCTCAAAATCATACTCACAAAGGAATTCCATCCACCTTCTCTGTCTAGCATTCAGATTAGGTTGGGTAAATATGTACTGGAGACTACGGTGATCACTATGTAGCTCGAAATGGTGTCCCAATAATAAGTGTCTCCATCGGACTAAAGCATGAACCACCACTGCCAACTCAAGATCATGTGTAGGATAATTCAGCTCATGATTCTTGAGTTTGTGAGACTCATAAGCAATCACTCATCCTTCCTACATAAGGACTGCTCCAATACCCTCTAACGATGCATCAGTGCAAACAATAAATTCTCCAGCTGGATCAGGTACTACTAGAATAGGGGCACTAGTCAAACACCCCTTAAGCTTCTGGAAAGCTTCCTCGCACTTCTCTATCCAAATGAACTTCTTCCCTTTCCTCTGCAATGAGGTGATAGGATGTACAACCCTAGAGAAGTCCTTGACAAATCTATGGTAATATCCAGCCAAACCCATGAAACTATGGACTTCAGACACATTAGTGGGTGCTGGCCACTCCACAATTTCCTGAATCTTTGAAAGATCTATTGAGATACCCTCTCTTGAAATCATATGACCAAGATATTGAATCTCTATCTGAAAGAAATCACACTTCTTTGCATTAGCATAGAGTTGATTTTCACTCAAACACTACAAAACCTGTCTAAGATGTTCCTCATGCTCCTCTATGGATCTAGAATAAATCAATATGTCATCCAAGAAGACCAAAAAAAACTAATCCAAGTACTCATGAAACACTCTATTCATTAAGCACATAAAAACTGATGGAGCATTCGTCAAGCCAAAAGGTACTACTGTGAACTCATAATGCCCATATCGTGTATGGAATGCAGTCTTATGAATATCTGCATCATGAATCTATAGCTGATGATACCTTGACTTCAGATCAATTTTAGAAAACACCTTAGCTCCCTTAATCTGATAAAAAAAGGTCATCTATGCATGGCAATGGATATTTGTTTTTGATCATTACCTTGTTCAACTATCTATAGTCAATACACAAGTGTAAAGATCCATCCTTCTTCTTAATGAAGAGGACTGGTGCTCCCCATGGAGAAACACTAGGTCTAATGCTCCCCTTTGCCAACAACTCTTCTAGTTGAAGCTTAAGCTCACTCAACTCTTGAGTAGTCATCCAGTATGGAGCTCTAGAGATAGGCTGAGCTCCTAGAAAAAGCTCGATCTGGAAATTGATGTCATGCTTAGGTGGCATACCTAGAATCTCTTTCAAAAATACATCAATAAATTCTTGCAACACAGGATGATCTAGGGTCTTGTCTTCACTCTCCTCTTCATCAATCTCATTCAGAGTCACCGCAAACATTTGGCAACCCTTTCACATACAATGTTTAAGTTGCATAGCTGAAATCATTTGGAGAGAAATAGAACATGGGATACCTACTATCTGGCACTCCTCGCCCTCATCATCCTTGCAAATGATGATCTTCCTACAATTGATACTAGCTCCATGAGCTCCTAGCCAATCCATACCCAAAATGACCCCATATGATCCCAAAGGAATCACACATAGATCAACTGAGGTAGTGAATTTGCCCAAATTCAGCTCACATTTAGGAACCAAAGATCCTGCTACAACCCTAGCTCCTGAGGCTAATTCCACTTGCCAAAAAATATCTTGCTTTGCAGCCACTAGCCCACAACACTCAACTAAATGTGGAGATATGAAATAATCAGTAGCACTAGAATCATATAAAACAAAGATGGGTATGCCTCGAATAGTACTTGTAGTCTCTACTACTATGCCCTAATGATCTACCTGCCATTGATCCAATGCTGGAAACACTTTATGAACTCATCTTGCATTGCTCACTGTGGGCTTAGAAGCCACTGATCTCTGTGAAGAAAACTAAGGTGGGTGTTGTGGATAATTCACCACAATGTGACCAAACTGTCCGCAAGTGAAACAACCTGTGTTCCTAAAATTTCCTTTCCCACCGAAAGGCGCACTAGACTACTGGAAGCTACCTCTGTTAACACTCTACTGAGCACTCTAAGCTGGCTGAGTAATCTAGTTTTTCTTAAAGTTCTTTCCATTACGAAAGTTCCTGGAATGAGAACCATAGCTCTGAGTAGAAGGAGGTGGAGGTGACTTAACTTGATGCTGGTTCTAGTTACCTCTACAAAAGTTCAATGACTTCTTGAAGTTCCCACCACCATGAGACTAATTCCCTCTATAACTTGAACTTGAGGGTCCACCTACTGAAATAGTTGAATACCGACCATGGCCCGAGGCTATGTTAGCCTCTATGAGTGTAGCCTTCACAACCACTTCCCTAAGGGTCTTAGGCTCAAAGAGTAAGACCTCTCCAATAATGCGAGCATTCAGCCCCTTGACAAAGTGTTGTACCAGTAAAGTTGTATCATGTCCAAATTCAGCGTACTATTTGAGCTCAAAGAATTTATGCTCATATTCACTCACTGTCATAGTCAGCTGTCTCAAATTATGAAACTCATCGGCCCTCTATTTCCTTCACTGATCAGACAAGAAACATTCTAAAAAATGCTCCAAGAACAACTCCCATGTGACGGTGTCCATCTGAAGACCTAGCTTCTCCTCCTCAATCCTCCACCATACAGCTACAAAATTTGTGAGTTGTGTCATAGCATATCTAGCTCTAGTATTGCTACTAAATGGGTGCATGGTGAAACTTTGATCCAAGGCTATCAACCATGTCTCAGCCTCAAGTCCTGTACTCTTCCCATCAAAGGGAATAGGTCATCCCCTCATAAGATCCCACATATGGTTTGCTGCCACCACTGAAGGATCCACAATGAATTTCCTCTTTAGAGGACTTTTGGATCTTTCCCTCTCTCTCTCCTTCATTCCTCTGGGAATGATGTGAACCATCTTGATCTACTCTATCCTGATCAAGACCAAGATGAGTAAGGATTACCCGAAGGAGCTATCTAGTATCGATCCCATCAAACTCTCCCTGATGCTCATCTCCCTCTTCATCTCTCGACTGCTGGCGGTTACTAACTTTCTCAACATTGGTGGAGGAGCTAGGTTGCCTTCCCCTTCCACATCTACCAGACCTACCCTTACCTCGGCCTCTGGCTACTCTAGTTTTAGGCATGATTCTTGCAACATAAAGAAACCAACAAAATCTCACAACATAGATCAAAACATAAACCAAGACAAGGTGATCATAAAGTAATAGTCTAAAACAGAAATGTTATATGTCTAAGTTTTGTTTTCAAGTTTAAACTATACATAGAAAACCTAATGAGCGTACATAGCCAGAGTTTCCAATGTAGAAACTCTTCTCTGATACCAAATGTAACGCCCCACTAGGGAACCCAAAAGAAACTAACCTAGAACATGATACTAAGTTTGGTGAATAATTTATTTTTTCTAAAGTTTACATATAAGATAAACATTCACATGAAAGCAATAACCATTGACTCACATAACACACATCATAAACATAGGTTACAAATCCATTGGGTCCCATGACATAGTATTACTTTCTAACATAACTCATTTAATAACATAACAAAATATTCCATAAATTAAATTCAACAATTACATTGTAATAGTTACATTCTATGAACATTAAAGAATCCTAATAAACATACATCCATTGCACATGTTGTAGGGTATGCAATAATCACTCTAACATCTAAACTATAATATCTAGATTAGGTATCACATGTGATACTCTAATATAAGATTTACAATAAAGAATATATATAAAGAATATCAATGAAGAAGTAACATAAGGATCCAATTGCAAAGACACCATCAAGCACTGGTACCAGGATGTCGAATCTCAAATGGTAAAGAATCACTACCACCCATCCGTGTAGAACCACAAAGGCCTGCTCCACTATGCTGAGGAGATAACATCGGACCCCAATTGGATAATCAAATCAAATCAGGAAACACTACTAGGAAAGGAATCCTGAAAGATTACTAACTCAAGGTCAACAAATATAGTGATAGGTATGACTCACTAATCGAGAGGCAATTGACACATGTAGGATAACTAGATCGACTATGTGTAGGAAGGTGTCATCATGTACATCTAATCCTTGAGTCTCGTCCTGGTAATCTCTCTGGATCCTGACACTCAAGTGACCATACATGGTATCAATGACTTCTTGTACTAACAAAGCCACTAGCTATGCCAGAACACACACCTCAATAGGTGGAAAGCATCATCTCATCCTCATCTCATTCTGTACTAGCACTTGTGCATGGGAGAGGAAACTTATCTTATTACGTTCATTTTAATATCTCTCAATGTTATATTAGGTTATCACTTGATTACATTAACTTACAATAAGTGATTCTGGAAGCCACTTGTGGGCCCTGATGCTTATTGTAAGCCACCTCCTAACGCATATCTAGCTAAACTACCCTAGGCTCATAGATCTCTCCTAGATCATATCACAGATTAAACAGATAGTCACACATCCAGAATCATCACAAAAACCAGGAATGACTACATAAACATAATCACTAAATCACAAAGTACAACATGAGCCTATAAGGTCAACTAGAAAATATACAATACACACTCACGCCAAACATAAGAAACAGGATGAACAAATAGATAATTCCCAAGCCTTTGTCTCTCCTAGGTCATCTAGTTCCCATAAAACTGATAAACCCAACATCTAGGAAAGATAAAACCATATTATAGAAAAACATCCAATTTCAGTATGAAAAGATGCATATACAATCGTAAGGTAACTTGTATGTTCGACATTAATTAAAAGCCCAATTTAACCATGCAAAGGTAACATATTTTACAATTCATACCCGGACTAAATCAAAATAAATATTTCAAATCTAGATCAATCTATCTAGACCTAATTCATTTGATAATCTGGTTTAAATATCTTAATTAAATAAAGTTTACTAGAGCAATTAGTAAACAAAATTTACTAAATCCTACTAGGAGAAAAACAATAGAAAATTTAAATTAATGTCCTAATAGTCTCAACATAAATTTTCAAGTAATATTTAAATCACAATTTACCAAAATAATTAAAAACTATTATTAACAACTATTGTTAATAATTATTAAACACTAATTTAAAATAAATAATATTCACTAAATTCTACTAATAAATTATTATTATTAAAAAAAATTGAAAAATTAATAAGAAACATTAAAGAAAAATCCACATCAATAAAACTATTAATAAATTAAACTTATTAATAAAATTTTATTAATAACAAACTAAACTAATTAATAGCAAATTAAATTTATTAATAAAAGAAATTTTTTTAAAAAAAATATTAATAGCAAATTAAAGTGCGCAAGTGGCTGGTCCGTGGGGCCCACACCCCACTTGGCACTGCCCTCATAGGAAGGCGCAGGGGCCAAGGTCTCCCCTGTGCACAACACTACTGCAACATGGGTACCGTGCGACAGTAGTGCTGCACACAGTACATTGTACCATAGACAGGGAGGTGTGGGGTAGGGGACAGGTGGTCCCTGCCCCACCTTAAACAAAATTTTTAAAAAAATTTTAAAACCTTTCTAATTTTTTTTAAATATATATTGTTTTTCAAAAATTTTCAAAAGCACATTTTATATTTTTTTTAACTTTTCAAAAATTGCCATCATGATTTTTTAATAATGAATTTTATTCATTTCATTTTATTTTTTATATTTGCATTAAAAAAAAAAACAAAGATATAAGACTTAAGCTAAATTTTTTTTTAGTATTGTTGCCCCTCATTTTATCCTGTACCCATGCTGTCAAAGTGGAAGTTCTTGATGTCACAGTCAAGCTTGGTCATGGTTGAGTCTAGGTCTAAGTCTTCCTTAGGTAGGCTATCTTTGTCGGGTTTCCTTGTCATTTCCTTTTCCTTCTCTAAGCTGGGCAGGTTGTTCTAAGGTCCTTTCGTATCGGGTTATTTTAATACTTCGTTACATTTGGGTAGGTTATAGATCCCAACCCGGCAAGGATTATATGCTCCTATTAATGTTCTTTCTCAGATGGAATGATGATTATGAATCATGATCTCCAGGCATTTACAGGAAATCAAAGGAAAGATTCTTCATGTGATTAGTGTAATAACAGAGCTAGCATTGAAATATTCAAATTTTATTCTCTTTAACAATGTGCAACTCTGATCAGAAAGATTCATTTTGTTTCTCGGTTGATCAAAAAGTTAACATTCAGCGTGGTTAATGTTTGGTTAGAATCTATGGCTGTCGTTATTTCGCATAAAAAAGTTACATGATGTTTATTTTATGCAAAATAGCGACAAGATGCCACCTGCCCCAGCAGGCCCGTCTTTGGTATTACTTTATAACTGAGGTGATGAGTGTGACTGGTCAAATTAATTGATGTGGCAGCTCCTAATTCATTGTAGTATTTCATGCAATAAGGTGGGGTCAGATTTTTATGACATCGGCTAAGATTCCAAATTAACGGATGGTGTATGATCTTGTAGAATCTTGTGAGCCCATCAGATCACACGCCATCCGTCCGATTCTCCAGGTGTAAAGTCAGTAAAAGTAGTGGGTCTGAAATGTTTCACAAACATATATGGTAGTCTATGATTGGTCCACAAAGTACTGAGTTGGTGGGTTGTCAGAAGGGTCTTGTCATCCGTAGAGAATCGACGGTGAGCATGATTTCGCATAGGATATGTTAGACGTATAAGATCTTAAGGTAACCATTGATTTTACCTTTTTAGAAGTGGCAAAGCGTAGGGGGTCCACTGCCAGGAGATCTACGGCTGGCGTATGATCGTGAGGAATATTCTTTCCTCTCGTGATCATACGATCACCGTCCAATGAGAATCTGTCAGGTGGGGCCGATGTTCTAAGTTTTTGGACATGATAAAGTGCAAAAGGATTATGACCGACTGCCATCTGTCCTGTGGACCCGGCTAGTGTTGAGTTCTAACAAATGCGGGAGATCTATGGCTATCGTATGATCATGAGGAATATTCTTTCCTCTCACGATCATATGACCACCGTCTGATGAGAAACTTGTCAAGTGGGACCTGAGACTTAAGGAAAATAAAGAGATTGAAAAATGACGTAAATTTTCAACTGTCGTAAATGAATAAGTCGAAAGTGACTAAGAACCGAGGCGGATATGGATGACAGATCTTTTGACTGAGGTCACGGGTAGGAAAAGAATGAAGAATATAATCCTAACAATATTGTATGCTGTAGCTTGTGGTGGTAATGATAAAAGCTATAAGATCGTGCTAGATATTTCTGAGATATTTAAAGAAGGTTGAATACAGTTGTAGATTGGATTGATTATTGTTTGGAAGATAGTTTGACTCTGAGAAGCCCAATGGATTTGACTTGACAGATGCTATTAAAAAGAAGATGAAGGACTCAAATCGAAGCATCATAATTATAATATCTTTTCTTATTCTCATGTCAGTAATTGGCTTTTCAAATTCTATCATCGAGATGTTCTCTCTTTCTATCTTGTCTTTTTGAATTCTGGAAGATGAATCATTTCTTATAAGCATTGTATAAATACTGTGAAGAAAATGAATGAAAGGGTCGGCAAACTTGTAAGGGTAGCATAAGTGATTCCATTTACTTTGCTGGGTTTCATGTTTGTTGAACCAGTAGTTTT
This sequence comes from Chamaecyparis obtusa, assembly GCA_027943335.1. Classification (NCBI taxonomy): domain Eukaryota; kingdom Viridiplantae; phylum Streptophyta; class Pinopsida; order Cupressales; family Cupressaceae; genus Chamaecyparis; species Chamaecyparis obtusa. The sequence continues at coordinate 552,208 of BSBK01003689.1, read as the reverse complement.
CATTTGCATGTGAATAGACAGGACAGTTATATATGAAGCTGTAATTACTTGCTGGATTCCATTTCATGTTTGTAATTGCAGTGAAAGTAATTCCATTTATATTTCATGTATGATTATTCTCCTATTCACCCTATTATTTAGATGCATCTGAATGGAAAGTACAATTGTATATGGAGCTATAATTTCTGCTTGAATTCCATTTCACATTAGTAGTTGCAGTCTAAGCAATTCTATTTGCTATCTGTATATGATTCTGCTTCTATTCTCATTAGTAGAATATGCATTCTTAGAATAGATAGGTTTAGTTAGAAGATAGTCTTTATGATAATCTGTGATCAACATTCCATTGGGGATTATAGGTTATCCACTTTATCCTTGCCTGAATTGTTTGTGCCTACAAAAAATTTGGTTAAAACTCATAAGAAGATAATCTGATGATCATAAAGAAACAAATTCATTGAAGATTAAACACAATCAGGGAGCTGTACCTGTCAATTCAAAGGGCAGTGATAGAAGACATCCACTGACCCAATTGTTGGTGACATCCTTTGTTCTCTCACCTTGGGTGCTAAAAGAGTTAGAGATTACAAATCTAACGGGAGGACAAACTGTTAACCAACAAGTATATACATACTTAACTATATTAGGAAAAGTATCTATGCATTTTAAAAAGAAAAGGCACTGTTTTCGAAAATGGAAATGTACAGGCCTGATAGCATATTTCTAGAAATGGAAATTTTCCACTTTACACACACATGGAATTTTTTTGTCTTTTCTTATTTTTTTTTAACCAACTATTGTTGCAATACCATAGCATTTCCTAATGTAAAACTTTTTTTTCTTTGTAAGCTGGTGTTTTTTAATAACTGTGGTATTTTTATTTTTTTTTACTATGTTTTCTTTTCACAGAGAATGGACTTTTCCCAGAATGGTAAATTTTCACTCAAATTAGTTTTCCAACAACAACTCATTTATTTAATTTATCCATTTTATAGTTCCTACTATAGCCAAATTGATTTTTCTATTTTCTAAGGTTTTATGGAGAATTTTCTTACGAAATTTTGACAACATAACCCTACTATGCCAAGTCTATATAAAATTATGAAAATCAAATCTATGAGTTCTCTTAACCCCCAAAATTGAAAGCATAACAAAAATAGATATATAACTATAAATCAAATCATACATAGTAAATTACTGAAAGTTCTACAGATGAAATCACAAGAAAGTTCTTTCAAACCCCTACCTCAATTCCAATGCTAGAAACTGAAATAGAATGTCTGAAGAATGTTGAAACTCCCAATTCGCTCAAATGAAAACTCAACCTTGCAAATTTGAATCAACAATGCAAGTCATGCCAATTCCAAATCCAAAGCCATCTTCCCCAAAAACTCAAGCACACACACCAAAGCTCAAGAACACAAGGAAAGTCTCAAAATCTCCAAAAGTTCTTTCTAAAAATCTCCAACAACCTGATTAACCCAAATGAATGCAAAATCTCCCTATTAGGGATTCAACTCCACCATTCATGCAAACCCTAGATGACTCATAGGACATCTCCTATTCAAACTCCTTCTCTTAATGTTTGAAAGAAAATACTAATTATTAATTAAAAATACATATTTTTATGCACAACTCAACTTAGTCTCCTAAAGATAGGTTGACTCCTTTTTGAAACATGACATATTCAAACTTTAATAAAGCACATGTTATTTTTATAATCTCTCATTAAATAATTAAATATTCAAAACACCAATAAATCATGGAATTTAATTATTTAATATCTAATAACCATTACTAATCCTATTTTCACATAATTAATTAACTAAAATCCAAATATATAATTTTTTTTTTAATTAATTAATAATCATACAAAAACATAGGAATTAATTAATATTATTTTCTAATTACAATATTAATTTCCATGACTATAGAAAATCGCATATTCAAACGGCAATAAATCAAGATCATGAAATAAACATACAGACTCAAAGAAGGGATCCACGAACTTGTCACTTGACAAATTCGGGTAGGGTAGTCATCAGATAATTATCCAACAATTAGGATAAATAGGCTTAGGATAGGGTTTTGGGTCCATCTGTTACCTCCCCTCTTTACCATTGAGATGTGTATTTATGGGCACGCTCACTTCTACCAATTCAGGGAAGACGATGTCTTGTACCTAAAAACCTATCATCACAAATCAAAGCATATACATACAATATATATCAAACAATGATAGAGTATGGTTGGTCATGTGGATCTCGACAAAGCAAGTAACTATGCCTCCACCCTCCACCATACAGACACATAAAATAGATACATACATAAGAACACCATACACATGCTAGTATGGGGTAAGCAGATCATAAACCAACTAAAACATGAAACATCGCAACATGATATTATCAATACCTAAACATGACATCACATGACATAATCATAATCATAATCTAGATCATCAATAACCACTGAAATAATAAAATTTGCACACAACAATGTGGCCTAAGAGTATGGCATCTAAAAAATTGAAAGAAAAATATGGAGGTACTACACCTACATCCCTACAAGAAAACTAACAAAAGAGTAAAGAATATATAGTTGCTCCATTTGTTCTATGTACACTGCTGACTAGCAGAGTTCAAATGGAAGCCATTACTTATAGCTTGGTTGTTCCTCAGAATCAAACCAAGTAATAAGGTTGTATCTACATGAACATAAAAAAAATTACAAATATAAAATGAACACACAGGTAATTGATAAAAGGAATTAGATTAACTACTTATGAAAAACTACTCAACTATAAAAATCAACAATTCTACAGAAAATAAAAATCCAAGTGAATCTAACTGATTCCAACTAGTTTCCAACTAAATCCTGCTAACATCCAACCTAAATCCCTAAATCCCAAGGTCTTATATCAGCTACAGATTGGTTACAAAAACTAAAAATGAATTTTTTGACCATTCTACATATATTTGTTAAAACTGACTCATCAGTATATCCTATCCCAATGTTGTGATCGGGGATCGGTCTAATTGATTCCTAGTTCCATCGCTTATCTAAGTTTTTCCAATGATTAGTATACCCTAACTTGATAATTTAAGTCCAGTTGGTCATCCATCGACCTAACTTGTTCAATTTTTTCAACGGGGTTTGGTCTAACACAAATCTCCCTGGCCTAATAGACCTATTGGGATTATGGAAAGATAAGTACTGAGAGGGGAGGGGTGAATCGGTACCTTCAAAACTTTTCAAGACTAAAACTTTGTAGACATAGATAGCATTTAACCAACTAAATCCATTATCTAAAACATACATTCAAATATAATTGAAAATGTAATTTGCATGTAGTATAAACAATAAACCATTCATGAAACTTCATACACATAACATAGATATTTTGGTATCACAGAAACCCTTGTAAGAAGGTAAAAACTATGATGGGGATGACACCCACAAAGCTTCACTACTGTAGTAATAAAGTATGTTGGTTAAGGCTATAAATTGTGATCACTTCTGATGATATTACCCTGTTAGGAGTAACAATTAGATCGACTAGATCTACCAAGTTAAAAGATTTTAACAATACAATACATGTATGTACTTGGTTAAGAGATTTAGCTAAGAACGGTTAAGTCCACTCTATTTTATAGATTTTGATTCTACTACAATAGTTAAATGGTAACAGTAAAATGTATTTGTGATTAGCAACTAAATTTTGCACGATTCAGATTTGACTACTACATTGGGGCCAAATTTTGATAGAAACTTCCGACACATAATTTTTTATTATGAATTTGTTGTTGTTTTTATAATAGGCCCCCATGGTGTCAGTATTACGATGGGTTTTAAATAGACAATCAAAATTTTGACAGTTTCAGGGTATAGATGAAAAAAAAGTGAAATGCCCAAATCATTTTTATTTCAATTGCAAAGAAAAGGAGCAGGAGAAAATGAGCAGGTGAAAGCTGAGCGTGAGAGAAGGTATGTGATTTCTTCATCTTTGATTTTGAGCCTCTAGCATCATATTTGACCATAAATTTCAAATGCATTACATTTTATTTTATCACGACTGCTCTCTAAAATGACTAAATTCTACTGGTGTCATGCTCTAGCCCATGCTTTATCTCTATTATTTGATTTTATTGGTGCTTGTGCTCAAGGATATCGATTCACTATTTTGAAATTTTTGGATTCACATTTATTGATATTACTGGCACGTTTAATGATGCCATTGTATATTTTTGAGATGCTCACTGAAATGACTGCATTCTATTGGTGTCGTGTCCTAGCCTGTGCTTTAACTCCATTATTTGATTTTATTAGTGCTTGTGCTCAAGGATATTGATTTTTTTGAAATGTTGACTATGGTTATCAAATGGGTAGCCCATGAGCTTCTAGCTAGGTGCCATTTGTATTGATATCTTAGGGCATCAAATGTATTGTATCATTGATAGTTAAGACTTTCTTAAAAGGAAATAGGATGAAGGATTTTGGATTATTTCCTCTATTTTGATCCCTAAGTGGCTTACAACCCTAGAGAAGTATATGCAAATTTACGGATGTAGTTGTAGGATACATAGTAGCCGATAATTCTCAAGAAATCAATGCCTCCAATTTGAATAAAAATTAATACAAAGAAATAGGGACCTCCAATGGCCCAATCATCCAGACCTTGACTATCCCCTCAACCAGTGACCCTTCAAAACTGGGTTATCATGCAATTAGTGAGTGATCCTTCATTCTCTTGGTCTTCCCTACATCCAAACATATTGGAAATACATAATAAAATGATAATAAGTCTTTCAAAATCCCCATTCCCTCAAGGAACACTATCAACCATCCCTTCCACATAGCATTTCACTATTGTATGAGTGGATTGTGCAGGAACAATTAACATTAAACAAGGAGAAAAATCCTCAACACATCTTGGAAACCATTGAATTCAATAATAAATGAAACCTAACACCAACACTATTCCTTCCATTCACTTCTACCAAGAATAAAGCATTTAATCCATTCAACATTACATATAATCATTAGACAGTTACATTTCATGACTGTGTACAAGAACAGTCACAACCAAAATGATCAAAAGTACTTTCACCCTTGCACAAGCTATTCCAAACTTCAAGTAAAATGAGCAATATGCTATATAAAATTATTCATATTCATAGTAACCATTCAAAGGATCATTTTGTCAATGAACCCTTTGACTGTACCCCTATGACAGAGACTGGCAATATACATGAAATTTACATTTTTTATTACTAAAAGTGGTTTACATAGTTTCATATGATCTTTGATATAGGAGGATGTCAAGTCAGCTCCAAACTAGGCTACATATGCATTAACTAATCCTTGGGAGAGAACCATATAAAAAGAACTTTAAAGTTTAAACATGAAGATAAATCATGAGGAGCTAATCTATCGAATTCACTTATAGGGAAGATGTAGGGCATTAAACACAAAGGTATTCCTTAAGGATCTAACATATCAAATTCACTTCCAAGGTAGATTAATCTAGACCAAACAAAATGAATAGGAAAGCTTAGCCTACTACCATGTTTGAGGTGGATATAATCCCAAGAATCTATAGCCAATGAAAATTTTGTAGACAAAAATGAGTGAAGTCTTGGAAGAAAACCATCAAGACAAACTAAAATCTACCGACTAGTTGAAAAAAATGTAGTTTTAGACACCAAAGTTTCTCAACTCAAAGTCAGTCACTAAGGCCCTTTAAGTTACCAAAATCCTCATGTTGAAGATTTTTTGGATTATATGAGGTATAGGCATACATAATAAACACTTAATGTTCAAAGACAAATTTCAAGTTAGCAACATTCATCTAAGTTTCATGCATGGAATACCAAGAACCATTATCTTCAATGATTAAAGAATTTTTTCTCACAAACACAGGTACCATTGAATGAGAATTGAAAAGGAATACTCTAACACAAAAGTGACATAAAATGAAACTATAAGAATGACCCTAATGCCTGCATTTTTGTTCATAAATATTGGGATTTTTTAACATTGGAAAACTCTTTAGGAAGATTCAAAGTTCATTATTTACATAATAGAGGTTTACAACCCTTAATACATTGACTATACCCCTTTACCAATAACAGTCACCAACACTAGTCAATTTCTTGACTTTATTAACAACAAAAATAGTATAATGATTTCATGAATGTGTAAATATAACAAAAGGAAATGTTCCTATATTATCACCTAGCCAAGATCACGTTCAAACACGCATATGGATTCACTGTTCTATTCACTGTTCCACGAGACAGTGTATTACCATAGTTGCAGAGAATTTAATCTTTTATTGATATTCCTCTTCTTCTTTGTTTCATACATCTTGAAGCAGAGCCCTCTACTATCACCTTAAGGAGACCAACTCAACTTGAGGATTCAACAAGTAACTTGGAATCCACTCAAGGAATTAGCCTCAACTCAAGGATTAAGTAGAGTTCCCTGACTTTGTTAATCATTTTCACAACCCTACTACACAAGTTCACTTCCTCATTTCTTGGCAATTCTTCCTAGCACCATCTCCATCTTAGGCCACCTAGTTCACCTAGTACCTCCACCATGTCAAAACCTCAACTAGGCTTTTCACCTTGATCCTAACATCAAGTATCATCTCATCATGGTCTATTCACCATGTTTCAACACCCCATTCACTCTGATCTATTCAACTTACACCATTCTTCTTCTACAACCCTTCTAGTCTTGTCTAGTAGCCCTACACACACAAAAATAAAAAAATTACACAAAAAGTCTCCAAAAAACTTGGCAAAGTACTTACCTTTTCAAATACCCTTTTCAGAGTTACTAACCTGATCTCAATCCCAATCTTCCATCCTTTGACTGGTGAATACTTCCATCCCTAAATGCTCTTATCCTAGGCCTAATTAGCCCTCACTTAACAAAGAAACTCCTATTTCCACTTTTCTCCATGACTCAAAGGCTTGAACAATCTTCATTTCATGCATATGTGGTAAAAATTTATGAGATACTAAAGAAGACATGCTATTTGTCAGACAAATCTTCATTGTCTCCCACAAAAAACTAAGTAATAACTACTCTACCCTTAATTTGTTTAACAATGCACCATATTAGATAAAGTAGGTTCTATCACACATGGCACATACTCTCTTCAAACTTACAATATGTTGCATGTGTAGTACAAAACTCATGAGATTCTAAAGAAGGCTTCACTCTTAATCAACCAAATCTTGTAGTATAGTTACTTTTAATGTAGACAATTTAGACAATGTATTTGCCTATAGTGTTCCTTAGTCTTGATTAAGGATGAAAGGCACATGGTCGCTAAACTGGAATTTCATAGTGCAATTAGATTAAAGGGGTGATTATTTTGGTAGTGAAGATGAGAAGAAAAACACAATTCATTAGTAAAATGTTTTGTATATAAATTGGGTACTACTTTTGTAGGTAGTTTTAGCTCATTATTTTGTAATGTAATTTTTCAATTTCATGTATTTTATCTCCTATCTATTAGGTGTATGAGATGAAAGTTGAATGTAAGAGTCTTATAATGTTGAGTTACCTTTGGATCTTGAGTTTTTGATACTCCTATGATGATCTTTCTCAACAAGTATTTTATTCTATTGTTGTTTTTTTAATAACATATTGGGGAAATAAAAAACTGTGTACTTCTACAGGACAGTCAACACAAAATTGAAGCATCAAAAAAGACTCGATCAAGTTGTAGGTGGAACATGCATTCAAATAGTAAGTAATATAGAATAACAAAATAAGTAATCCGTCGTGTCTACATTTTATTATTTTTTGAGATTGCATCCATGTTCTATATTCACATAATGGTTGAAAATTGAAATTTACAATTTGATAAAAGTACTAATGGGTGTTGTTCCCTGCACCCTCAATCAACAACTTGCCTCCATTTTTGGTCTCAAGTTGCCTCCATTTGTTGTTCCCTGCACCCTCAAAAAGTGTTACATAGGCATATTTGTCATTTTAAGATTAAAGATAAAGGCCCCATTTTTTATCTGCGCACACACACACAACATATACAACCTTCACCATGCAAATTTGCCTAAGCAGTATTGTGACCTTACCCTGCAACAAATATATTATTGTGAAAATCATCACAAGTCCATTTTTTGTCGGGTCTAGCTCCCAGTAGTGCTTGGTCAAATTTGATGCACTTCTGATATATTTTGTGTATAATATATATGATATTTTATTTTAATTTACAAATGACTATATTATTTGAATATCTTTCTTTCTTGCCACAATAGGAAAGAGTTTGAGGTGGAAGACTACAATAACATATGTGTTTCAATTTGGTATACTATACTACAACATCATTTCATAACTAAGTTTTCAATTTCTATATATAATTAGGTTATAGATAATCTAAGTGAAGAAGGATCATGTCAGACAATCCAAGTGAAGAAGGTAATGGGGATACAATCAATAGATTGTGGTCTAACTTGAAAAGAAAAGGCGATGGGAAATGTTATTGTCCCTACAATATTTTTAAGGGCTTAAACAATAGAAGATTTCTAATCAAAACAACTAAGAGACATTGTAGGGATAATGGTCACATTGAAGGGGGGTTTGATTATCATCAATTGGTAAGTTTTTCATTATATTTATTTAACAATTAATATATATATGAAATACACTTGATGATGAGATCATTATCATGGTATATTTGTGTTCATCATTTTTATATAGGTTGACCTCCCTAAGGGAGTATGTGATATGGACCATGGAGGTGTGAATATGGAGAATATGGCTTTGGAAGTGGAGGATCATGGAGGTGTGAATATTGAAGCTGAAGATTATGATCCAATGGAAGATGACGATCATGCGCCAGATAACACATTTGAAGATGATGGTACTAATACATTGATCCATGACACATTTGGTACTAGTGTAACTGATGATGATGATTAGGATGATATTGATGTCATCCATGATATACCTCTACTTGAGAAGGAAGCCACAACCCTTTATGAAGGCTCCCAAATAACTCTTCTCTCTACTGTATTGTTCTTGTTGAACTTGAAGGTTATGAATGCTTTATCCAATACAAAAATGTCACGTATGCTAAGGTATGTCATATATGTCATTATAGTAATTAAAGGGTGAAACATGTACCATAAATATTGTTAATAGTAACAATTTATATTTTTTCTATAGATTGATAGGTGAGTTTTTTTTACAACCATTGAATATTCTCCCTCACTCATACCGAGAATTATGTGCCACTATGAAAGATATTATAATAGAGTATCAAGCAATAGATGCTTGTCCCAATGATCATATTATTTATCATAAAGAACATGAATTTGCAACAGAATGCCCTGAATGTCATATGAGTAGATATCAAACAGATCAAATAAAAAAAAGTGCCTTACAAGGTTCTTTGTTACATCTCCATTATACCACATTTGCAAAGATTTTTTAGGTGTAGTAGCTTGGCACAATTTATGGATTACCATGTACGCAATAGGAGTCAAGATGACATTATTCAAATTCCTGTGGATGGTTCTACATTTAAGGACATAGAGGAAAAGTTGACACACTTTATCAAAGAACCTCAAAATCTCAAGCTTTCAGTGGCAGCGGATGATGTCAATCCATTTGGAGAGCTAAGATCTATTTACTCTGTTTGGCCTATTTTTGTCATCAACAATAACATTTTTCCATGGATGTGAATAAAGAGGGAGAACATTATGTTGGCAATGATTGTTCTAGGTATTTGATCATTTAATAGTTATCTACATGTAATTATAAATCTTGCAGTAAAATGGTCACAATAATTATGTAATGCTGTTGTTCATTCAACTAGGTAAATACCAAGTTAAATATATTAATATATATATTGAGCCTTTTATCGATGAGTTGGTAGATTTATGGAATGGTGTCACTATGTATGACATATGTAGACCAATAGGACACATACAATTTCAATTCCATGTAATGCTTGTATGGACAATACATGATGCCCTAGGGCTAACACATTTTTTTGGTATGTTATGGTGAATTCAAGTTGCACATGATAATTCTAAATATAAAAATTAACATATTTAATCCAATTGTATCATTATCTTGTAGGTCTTCAAACAAAGGGAAAATTTGCATGTCCAGTTTGTGATCCAAAGATGAAATCTTATCATTCAAAAAGTTTAGGAAAGCAGGTGTTTGATGAGAAAAGACACTTTCTCCACAAAAATCATAACTATTGAATTACCAAAAACATCTTTTCAATGAGAAATAAGAGACTACATCTAAACCATGGAGAATCACACCTCGCCTATGGAAGTTGGAATATAATAGAATTAATCATCAAGGTACTACCATTCTACCTAATGGTTTATATTTGGAATTTGTATATTTATATTGTGTTTTGTTTTCTGATTATGTGATTGATGATCATGAATGTCATCAAGGCAATACTACTGAGCATCTTCCAAAGGGACTAAAGTTATCCCAGAAAATTTAGTAGGTTACCCTACTATGAGGAGCTGCAAATTATGCATTTGTTTGATACTATGCACATTGGAAAGAATGTAACAGAGACATTGTGGAAGATATTGGAATGAAGCTGTGACAAAGAAAAAATTGTCAAAATTTGTAGCGACATTCATGAATCCAATCATGCAATGAAAATTTTTATTGAATCAAATAGAAATGGAGAACAGATTAATATAAGTGCCCTTCCTTGTTTATTAACAGAGTAGCAAAGTGATGCCATAAAATAAGTCATACGAAAAATTCAATTTCCCACAAGATTTGATGCGAACTTAAGCAGTACCATATCAAAGAAAAATGAATTTGGGCAAGGGTTGAAAACGCATGATTGACATACCTTCATCAAGGTAAGTCGCGTTCTTTTGTATTTACAATATATTTGTAAACTACATGTACTTCTCATTGTATTATGTGAGAAAAGAATGACATGATTATTTTTATAATTATTGCAGTACGTGCTACCCCTATCTCTCCAAGATAACTTCAACAATAACATCAAACAAGTGATATATGATCTTGGAAAATACATGAGGTAAGTAATGATATCTGTTCAATTTGTTGTATATATTGTAAAGTCTCGTGTTTATATTTTTTGTGTCTTGAATGTCTTGTAGGTGGTTGTCATCTAAAGAAATCCATAAAGTAGATATAAAATATTGGAAGAGAAGAATTCCTCATCTAATGTGTGAAATGCAAAAGTATCTACCTTCAACCTTTTTCAATGCACAATAACACTACCTCATACACCAAGTTGAGGAGATTGAATTGTGTGGACCCCTACACACTTGGTCAATGTGCATGGTTGAGAGGCACCTGAAATTTTTGAAGGCTTTAGCTCGGTAAAGAGCATGTCTCGAGGGTTCTATGGTGGAGGGATATATGGTATACCAAATTATGGTGTATGTTGCTAAATATATTCCTAAGCTTGCAGCAAAGATCCATATAGATCGCATTTGAGATCTTGACACCATTATAAAATTCAAAGGGGAGTACTTGGTGGGGAAAGGTAGAATGAAGAAAGTGAGAGGTAATAAATTATAAGATGTTATTGTAGCTATTAATTAATTCTTAATCTTCAAAATTAATCGGTTGTAAGTCATCTATTTATTTTTTGTACAACTGCTTGAGAGTGGGATGCAATACATTTGTATATTACAAACAATCAAGATTGGATGAAATGATGTCATCATTTAGGTTGCACATTAACATGGGAAGTTGTGTCTTCATTGGTTAATGAAGTTCATCGTAACAGAGATCCAAATGTTATGCAAAGGGAAATAGATTTAGCACATGGTTTAAGAGATTTTCAAGTACGTATAAATTTTTTAATTACCCGTATGTTTATGAACTCTCAATGCAATAATTTATATATGTTTGACATATTTTTGCAAGTCAAACACCACAAGGCTATGTTTTTCAATGGTCATAAATTTTGCATCAAAAATTTGGATGACACAAAGAAAACCTCTGATTTTGGGATAAGTGTAGTCTTTCAGGTGACTAATATTTTATCTAGAAATGACTTACATCTTCGAGAGTCTGAAAATTGATACTATGGTATTTTGGATGATATACTTGAGTGTGACTTTAATTCCTTCAGATTAGTTCTCTTCATCGTCAGATGGTACAGGCTACGACTTAATCAAAATGATCCTGATATAACTATTATTGAACATGACAATGGATTTCCAATCATTAATACAAGGTGGTTTGAGCCAATTGGGGATGAGCCTTATGTTCTTCCAAGCTAATGTGAGCAGGTATTTTACTCAAAGGTTGGACATAAATTGGGTTGTTCATTTTTTTTTAGACATGATCCAAGAGGAAGGCCGATGAGGTATAATGCAATGGAAGAAGAAGATTGCGAACAACTAGAAGATGATGTAGATGATGATCATGAACAATAGTTAGTTGATGATGTTCCTGATGCAAATTTTCTTGAAGAAGAAGAAGATGATGATGATGATGATGATACTAATGGTGATGATGATGATGATGATGATGATGATGATGTTGATGCTGTTGATGCTAATGATGATGATGATGATTCTGATGACGACGATGATGAAGACGATGACAATGACGGTGGTGGTGATGATGTCGATGACAATGATGATCATGGTGATGAGTTGGATGAAGAAGAAGATGAATGAAATGTACAGTTATGTGACCACTGCTTAATCTATTTAATATTGATTTCTTGATAGAAATGTACAGTTATGTGATCAATGTTGAATCTAATTAATTCATGATGTACCTTTTAATGTTTTTAATTCATATGGGATGCTTATGGGTTTTAATGTGCTTACTATGTGTTTTTGAGTATATGTATCATGCATTTTTTTAGCTAACATAAGATAATTGAATTACATATGTAGGTACCCAAACCCCTTTCACGAGCATCCCACATAGTCTCATGGATCAACAAGTATAAGTCAATACACCCTATAGAGATTAATGTATTTCTCAATTTGCAAAATATCTTGCATTACTTTCTATCTCTCTCATTTGATGGAGTGAAGGTAGCAGCAAATAGGTATTTGTCAGATGTGTCTTCCTCGAGTGAAGGAAATATAGGAATGGAAGAAGAAAGTGAGTCATTTAGTATGTCTGAATTAGGAAGATCAACTAGAGGTCAAAAGACTAGAAGGAAATTCAATAAATGCATGAAATTTTTCCTTTCTCGAGGGGGTTCATGTTCTTATGATGATGAGAGAAAAGGTGACATTGAGGTTCCCTCTAGGTACCAATATCTATAGAAACAATGGGTCCCCAAGGAACTTCCTCCAATAAACACTGATTTTAGTGTTAAAGACAAGATATATCACATTAAACCATCGCCAATACATGGTTTGGGCCTATTTTCCATGGATGGCATTAAGGTATCTTACAAAAAAGTTATCAAATTAATGGAGTATGTTGGACCTTGTTATGATTACAAAATTTGGATGTGAATTGCTCAATATAAAAAAAGTATGCATAGGTATGCACTCTCCGCAAATTATATTCAACAAAAAGACAATGAGAAAAGTAAAAGAGTGGCTATATAAATTAATAGAAGGCCAAAAGCATCAAGGAATATTGTAGGTTTTATAAATAGCATGTGACCTCTGTCAACTATTAAGCAACCCAATTGCATATTTGAGGTGTGCGAGGGAAATCATGTATTTGTATATGTGATAAAATCAATAAGTGCAGGGGAAGAGCTACTTACTGATTACAATTTGAATCACATAGATACACACAATGTCACTATCATGGGGGTGCAAGTACATACTATGTACCATTAAATAATTGAGTTTTTTTTTCTAGCCACATTTAGAGAGTCTCCTCACCATCCACCTCATCTCCATCATCATCTTCTAATGAAATTTATTAATCTAGTTCTTTCTAATTATTGGTTAACTTTAAATAATAACACAGGGCCACACTATGGAGCAACCACATAGAGGGGACAATGATGATCCTACATGCACTTCTTCCCAACATGTAAACCTCTTTGTTATTGTACTACAAATTAGATAGAAGAAAAATGGTAAATAGTATTTTTTATTATATTCTTTTCATCACTATTTTAGATTAATTCTAATAGTGTTAGTAATATTGTTGTCACAGACAGGTGGTCAGCAAAGAAAGGGAAAGGAACCTGCAGTCCCTGAAGAGGAGTCCTTTGATGAAGACCTAGTTGTTGATTTGACTACTTGTGATGACCCAACCTCTCCAATTAAAAAATGCCTCCACAAAATTGGAAAAAGAGTGGCTGAATTAGCATCTATATTCCCTCCGACTCCTGAGTCACAAAAGAGGGCAACTAAATTGTTGCACCTATCTCAAAATTACAGAGTAAGTATTAATGCAATATTTAATTATAACAAAAGTTTAATAATAGTTTTTATGTTATACTAGTATTTTATGTCATTAAAAAATAAGCGGATGTGTTGCTTTTACAACTTTTTTGTGTAATTTTGATCCTGACGGCCATGATGAGGGTACTGTAGCTGGTTTAGGTAGATCACATGTTGGACTATTTTTTTTTACTCTCTAGCAATATTGTCCATGCTAATCACTACTTTTATTATGTTCTAACAATCTTATTCTTCAACACATGTCAATGATCATTTACTATCACCACCTCATACGATGGCAGGCTCAAATGTATGACGTCCTACAATGTTGGCAATGTGTAGCATGGCCACAGACGCCATGGCACTACCTACTCATACACAAATTTTATTTTCTCTATCATTATATATATATATATATATATATATATATATATATTTATTTATTTATTTATTTATTTATTTATTTATTTATTTCCCTTGAAGTATTCTTTCTTAGGGGCATTTCATAATGGATTCAATTTATGTAATAGGAGATGCATCACTTGATGGTGAATTTCCTAGATGTACTCATATTCCTAGTACAGGAACGGTGAAGGATTGCATATTTCTTGTGAGTGACGAAGAAGGAGTTCCCTTGAAAATAGAAAAACTTCCAAGTACTTTAAAGATTGGACCTTTCTTTTACTATACTATTGTATGTTAATTACACCTTGTATTCAATATGAGAATCTTACATCTATTGTATTCTTATTTTATACTATTATATCCTTTGACTAATGATCCCATGATTATTTTGCAGGGAATGATGTTTTTTATGATAAACTTGGTGATGAGTGTTTGCGGATATTCGGGCCCACCATCTGTGTAGGGTGGAACATCATATCCAGACTAAAACACCAATCCACTATTTTGATTTCATATCATTGCTAGGATAGTTATCATTACATCCATTTCTTAAACTATATTAAACGTAATTTCACTTCATTTTTGAATCTAACACTATTTTTTTTCTTAAAAGGTGGAAAACCCAAGATATAAAGTTAAAGGATGCTCTTGTATAGAGTATAACAAACTTATTTGGACCTCGTGCATTTGATAAGGGTAAGCTCCTTTATAAAGCTAGGTTATGTTTGAGGTATATTAGGGACCAGTACATGTGTACATTATCCAAAAACCCTAAGTACCAATGCCCCCCTTGCATTCTTGATTTAGAGTGGCAAAAACTTATTCTGGATGTGAACGAGAAAAATGAAATAAAAAAAGGAAATACACCAGCAGACAACAGAAGAAGGTATGTGATATTGTTAAGAATGTAATTGTGTACTAAATACTCTTCATATTTATATGAACTAACATATTTCAATCTCTTCATAGATTTCCTAACACATCAAAGGAAACAAAGGAAAGACTACAAAAGCAAGGGCAACATAAGCTAGGATCTGGTGGTTATTCCAAACTTGCTACATGAGTTGTAAGTGTTAATATTGTCAGAATTAAATGAGGAAAAATACAATCTGTAGATGGCTTTTAACACTAAAAATAATAATTTGATCTTTATAATATTATTTTCTAATTTGCAATCTTTTTTGTTTTGATAAAACAATGAAATAAAATTTGACAATACCAAGAAAAAATGTAGGGTGCGGAGTTCAATATAAGTCTCACAAAAGAGGACAAGAGAATTGGCTTCCAACAAGGCTATAAAGTTGTGACAGAAAGAATAAGAAGTGCACAAGGTTCTACCGATGGATCCATCACGGTAAGTAAGCTAAATAGATGATATTTCAAATTTAATTATTTACCAATTAGTTTATTTGATGTTAAGTTCCAACACAAAGTGAGTAAATTTGTTTTAAGTAAGAAAATAATGATAACATGAATGTGTATGAAATTGAAATGCAGCTTGCCGATTCTGGCCGTACACAACCTATGTGTGATCATGACAATGAGGATGTGCATCAGAGTGATGGAGGTATACATTTTCTATTCAATTTTTTATATGTAACTATTAATACAAGTAAACATCTTAAATTGATTGGTTTAGTAATACAAATTTAATTGCAATTGGTGTTTGGATTAATGTAACAATTTGTATTGTAGCTATAGGGAGTGTAGAGGCTATTGTTAATGAGCAGGTTGAGGTTGAGGCCGAGGCCAGACAAACTGATCTTAATGTTGATCATGTGACTAGATTAGGTAAAGAGCTATACGATTATGGCCTTTAAAGTACTGAAATAATTTAAAATGTTTTTAATTATAATAAAATATTTTTAATTTAACCCTTTTTATATGTTATTGTAGATGACCCCCTGTTGCATCAATAAAGAACTAGGTGTGCATTAAGATCTAATGAGAGGGGAGATGATCATGATGATATTGATGCTCCTCTTAGTGATTACTTCTAAAAAATAAGAAATCAAAAGAAAAAAAAGACATGATTGTCATCTATGCACCTTAATTGATAATGACTGATTTTTATATGCCAACGAGTTTAGTTATGTGCTATTGAATGTTCATAAGTTTTATAATGTGTTAATGAATGTTATCGTGTGATAATTAATGAATGTTACATTTTATTAATGGATGAAATAATGAATGAATGTTAGATGTTAATGGGTAATTTAGAGTGATGTTAGGGGGGGTGGGGCGAAATGAGCTTCCACCTTCACGTGGTTGGCCCTATTTAGTACTAAATATAAAACTATTCTCGAAACAAACTAAAGCTCAATAAGATTGTTCCTTATATAGGGTCTCAAGTGTAGCCTTTATCCCACTCTCAACATTGCAAGGCTTCAAGTAGTATTCTGAGATTGGTTTCTCCATCTCCCATTGACATCTTGTCTTTCTCCTAAGAACTCTTACTAAGCTCTAATACATGGATGAGTAGAAGATGTCCCTTACAGGTAGCACATATATAATATGGTAGATCTAGGGAACAAATATACTAAAACATAGAAATCTATAGTTTCTTCATTCACAATGAAAATTCAAATTACGAGCCATATTTTAGATTTAATATTAATATTCATGTTCATCATGATCATAGCCATCAAGGTCAGCATTTGGTTCAACTTCATTTGAACCACACTCCATGTCGAGTACCATTAGGCATGGAGTGTGGTCATACCCATGTTACCATAATAATGAGTTAGCCTATAAAATTATGAATAAAATACCTCATGTATCATATTTATAATTTGAAAAAGTTTCAAATGTATATGCAAATGGATTTTTGAGAGTGCAAAATAGTTTTCTTAGGCACGTGGAGCCCATTTTTTGGCACCCACAACTACAGGTACACTCGAGATTGGCTCAGGCACCCAAGTTCCTACCAAAGGAACCCAAGTCAAATCCAAAGGAGAACAAATGTAGAACTAGAATCCAGCCTCAAACAAAGAACCAGATAACTCAGCTTTTTTCTAATTCAAGTTTATTTCTAAATTCTTCTCCAATTCCAACCTGATTATTCCATATTTTTTTTCCAATTTTCCTTCTTCCTCACTCCAAATAAAATGTCTTTCCTTCTATCCCTCTATATCCAAATGAAGTGATGCATCCCTTTGAATAGAGATCTCTTTTCTAAGAGACATGGCTTTCTATTTAAACTATAACCGCTGCTTTATACTTATTATTAAAGGTAACGATTATTAGTTATGTTGTTATTTCCTTTTACTAATTGTGCTATTTCAAGGATCACCACCCATGACTTGGTTAAGATGATGAATTTTGTGAATGCCTTTATTACCAAGGAATCACCGCCCGCCATTAATGAATATTAATGATCATTATTTCCTAAAGGTAATCTTTGTTTGTGTATGCTGATCACTCAAGTCTTTGCCTATGATTTACATGCTGTGAGGTTTGTCAGAAGTGGGGGTATGTCATGTTGGTTGGATTATAACATATTGACACTTACACCATGAATAACACAAATGATTAAACAAAAAGAGATATAGTACATGGAAATCTCTTAAACCATGTGCTCAATCTATTATATGTACTTGGAAATCTCTTAAACCATGTGCTAAAGAATGAATATGAAGCTTACATAGGTAAACAAATATTTAACTCTAGAAATTATTTGATCTGACCAATTCACCTGTACTAGAACTAAATGAATTTAGGATACATCAAATAGAAGAAAAGTTTCTTCAAGACCATGAATGATCAACAACATTCCATGATTATATTGAAAAGATTTTACATAAATAAAAAAAAAACACTTATCAATATTATCATTAAGCCATAAAATATGTCTTTAAAGTTTAGAAGCATCAAAAAAACTTTCAAGAAACATAGTACTATCCAAAACAAATAACCTCCTAATGGTTCGTATCTGCTAACACTACGTCTGCCAAAAATTTCTCAAATTTTCAATATTCCCTGTCCTATTCTTGACTATGAATAGTTCTCCTTAAGAAAATTCCCCTATACACCTAGAACACAAGAAACTAATCTTCTCTAATAAGCCTCTCCAATCGGTTTACAATCTCCATGTAACTGGTAACAATTAGTTATTAAATGTTTGGCTTAGTTTGGAATTGGCCTTCTCTCGTTGGTGCTTTACAATGCTTCTAATGATTATGATGATGTTGATGTTGATGTCTATAATTTATTTCACTTACTAATGCTTGCCTAGATTGAATTTTGAATTTCCAGGCTGGAGTACACTTTCAAAGTTTAGGGTCTGTTCTACATGATACTCTTAGTTACAACTGAAATGCAACTCAACATATTTTTGATGTTGGCCAACCCACTACAAAAAATCATCCACGGGTGAAATTTAATGCTATGAATCTTGGCATTGTTAGTGTTATTACTTTTCCTCACGTTTCATATTTGTGAAAATGTTTCTTGGCACTATCTTCTTTTTCAATTCCTATATTTGCAGCTTTTTCGGTCTTCTTTAGTATCTTATAATAACATGGTAAACTGATAAAGGTGTTATCTGCATTTAATTTCCCACATACTAATAGATTAAGCATATTATTACTATGCTTAATGCTCCATTTAAATGCATTTAACACAACAAAAAAATTTACAAAACTAAACCAATGACATGTTTACAACAAAGGTCTAATAGAACTCCCAACAATTTTTAAACATACTTTATCTGATATGATGAATTCTTAAACAATTAAGGTTGGAGTAGACATAGTTATCACACAGTTTTTTGTGTGGTACAAGGAATATTTGGCTAGGTTAAATCTTCCTTCGTGCTAGCAATCTATAGAATTAGACCTTTATTAATAATTCATCATATCAGATAAAGTCTGTTTAAGAATTATCGGGACTGGTCCTTTGGCGTGTATTAAATAAAATAGAATTTTTAGCATATTATTATAATTCTATTTCTTTTTTGTAAACATGCCATTGGTTTAGTTTTGTAAATTTTTTTGTGTTAAATACATTTTTCCAAACCAATTGTTAAACAAGAAAGCAGTAGCAGTGAGGAGGGGTCTTCTTCTAAGTAGATTGATGAAGATCGTGTACCTCAGAAACCAATTCATAAGGTACCAATCATGTTTTCTATTCACTTATATTTTTGGATTGGTAAATCTCCTTAGTTTCATGTCCTTTCTATTGATTACTATGGATGAGATATATATCTTACATTTAACATTCAACTTCTTTACATTTTAGAACATGTAGTGTGTTTCCTGAGGATTTTACCAAATCAGCTTTTAATATAAACCAAAAACACCAAACTAATTTCTTGCCCTTTCAACTTGACAAAATATTTTCTCCTTGTTTAATGTTAACTGTTCTTGCACAATCCACTCATACAAAAATGAAATTCTATGTGGAAGGGATGGTTGATAGTGTTCCTTGAGGGAAGGGGGATTGTGAAAGACTTGTTATCATTATATTGTGTATTTTCAATATGTTTGGATGTAGGGAAGACCAGTAGAATGAAGGATCACTCATTGATTGCATGATAACTCAGTTTTGAAGGGTCACTGGTTGAGGGGACAATCAAAGTTTGCATGATTCGGCCATTGGAGGTCCCTATTTCTTTGTATTAATTTCTATTCAAATTGGATGCATAAATTTCTTGTGAATTATTGACTGTTATGTATCCTACAACTACATCCATAAATCTGCATATACTTCTCTAGGGTTGTAAGCCACTTAGGGATTAAAATAGAGAAAATAAATTAAAATCATTCTTTGTCCTATTTCCTTTTAACAAAGTATCTACTATTAATGATACAATACATTTGATGCCCTAAGCTATGAATAAAAATGGTGCCTAGCTAGAATCTTATGGGCTATCCATTTTATAACCATAGTCAACATTTTAAAATAGTGAATCGATATCCTTGAACACAAGCACCAATAACATCAAATAATGGAGATAAATCATGGGCTAGGGCACGACACCAGTAGAATGCGGTCATTTCAAAGAGCATCTCAATAATATACAATGGTCATGCTAGTAATATCAATAAACGTGAACCCAAACATTTCAAAACAATGAATCTTAAATGTAAGATATATATCTCATCCATAGTAATGAAAAGAAAGGACATGAAACTAAGAAGATTTACCAATCCAAAAATATAAGGGAATATAAAACATGATTGGTACCTTATGAATTGGTTTTTGAGGTGTACGATCTTCATCAATCTACTTAGAAGAAGACCCCTCCTCACTGCTACTGCTTTCTTGTTTAACAATTGGTTTGGAAAAATGCATTTAACACAAAAAACAAATTTACAAAAATAAACCAATGGCATGTTTACATTCTATTTCTTTGTTGTAAACATGCCATTCGTTCATTTTTGTAAATTTTTTTTTGTGTTAAATTCATTTTTCCAAACCAATTGTTAAACAAGAAAGCAGTAGCAGTGAAGAGGGGTCTTCTTCTGAGTAGATTGATGAAGATTGTGCACCTCAAAAACCAATTCTTAAGGTACCAATCATGTTTTCTATTCGCTTATATTTTTGGATTGGTAAATCTCCTTAGTTTCATGTCCTTTCTTTTCATTACTATGGATGAGATATATATCTTACATCTAACATTCAACTTTTTTTTGTCAAGTTGAAAGGGAAAGAAATCAGTTTGGTGTTTTCAGTTTATGTTAAAAGATGATTTGGTAAAATCCTCAAAAAATACACTACATGTTCTAAAATGTAAAGAAGTTGAATGTTAAATGTAAGATATATATCTCATCCATAGTAATCAAAAGAAAGGACATGAAACTAAGGAGATTTACCAATCCAAAAATATAAGCGAATAGAAAACATGTTGGTACCTTATGAATTGGTTTTTGAGGTGCACGATCTTCATCAATCTCCACAAAAGAAGACCCCTCATGAAAAATGCATTTCACAAAAACCAAATTTACAAAACTAAACCACTGACATGTTTACAGCAAAGGTCTAATAGAACTCCCAACAATTCTTAAACATACTTTATCTAATATGATGAATTCTTAAACAATTAAGGTTGGAGTAGAGATAGTTATCACACAGTTTTTTGTGTGGTACAAGGAAGATTTGGCTAGGTCAAATCTTCCTTCATGATAGTAGTCTACATAATTAGACCTTTATTAACAATTCATCATATCATATAAAGTATGTTTAAGAATTGTTGGGACTAGTCCTTTGGCGTGTATTAAACAGAATAGAATTTTCAGCATATTATTATCATTCTATTTCTTTGTTGTAAACATGCCATTGGTTTAGTTTTGTAATTTCACTATTGTATGAGTGGATTGTGCAAGAACAGTTAACATTAAATAAGGAGCAACTCCGCAAAACATATTGGAAATCATTGAATTCAATAATAAATGAACCTAACACCAACACTATTCCTTCCATTCACTTATACCAAGAATAAAGCATTTAATCCATTCAAACATATAATCATTAGACAATTATAGTTCCTGACTATGTAGAGGAATAGTCATGACCAAAATGATCAAAAGTACTTTCAACCTTGCACAAGCTATTCCAAACTTCAAGTAAAATGAGCAATATGCTATATCAAATCATTCATATTCATAGTAACCATTCAAAAGATCATTTTGTCAATGAACCCTCTGACTATACCCCTACGGTAGAGAAAGGAAACCTCAAAATAGAGAAAGGGAACTTAGTAAAACCAGTCTATACCATTGTTTGTGAGGGTAAAGTCATGATAAGTGCCTCTCAAAACTCTCCAAACATGTAAGATTATCTTTAAATACTTTGTTGATCTCTTCTAAACATTAACCAAATCAAACCTACATTTGAATCCACACACAATAACCCAAAATGAAAGGTTTTGTATCCTTTAATGAATCTTAGTCATTGGTAATGCATGGACAATCAAACCAATAGTCTCCAAAGCATTTAATAAGTGAATATGTATGTTTGAAAACTTTCCTCTCAACTTCCCCAACCACTCCTAATCAGTTAGAGGGATTAGTTGAGTGTTTAGAGACTAAAACTTCTCATGAAACTCCCAAAATTTCACATAGAAAATAAAATTAAATCTATTTATAAATTAAATCCAGTATGCTAAAGGACCAGTCCCAACAATTCTTAAACATACTTTATCTGATATGATGAATTGTTAATAAAGGTTTAATATACAATGGTCATGCCAGTAATATCAACAAATGTGAATCCAAACATTTCAAAATAGTGAATCGATATCCTTGAGCACAAGCACCAATAACATCAAATAGTGGAGATAAAGCATGGGCTAGGGAATGACACTAGTAGAATGCGGTCATTTCAGTGAGCATTCATGATCAAATAAAATGTGATGCATTTGAAATTTGCGGTCAAATATGATGGTAGAGGCTCGAAAGATGTTTCCCGTCAAAGATACCAATCAAATATGAAGAAATCACATACCTTCTCTCGCACTCAACTTTCACGAAGGAAGATTTGATACCCAAATCTTCCTTGTACCACACGAAGAACATGCCATTGGTTCAATTTTGTAAATTTTTTTTTTGTGTTAAATGCATTTAATTGGAACATTAAGCATAGTAATAATATGCTTAATCTATTAGTAATTGGCAAATTAAATGCAGATACCACCTTTATCAGTTTAGCATGTTATTATAATATACTAAAGAAGACCTGCTATTTGTCAGACAAACCTTCAAATTACAACACACCAAGTAGTCTACAGAATTAGACAAAGCTACAAATAGAGGTCTAATTTTATAGACTTCTAGGTCAAATATTCCTTCGTGCTAGCAGTCTACAGAATTAGACCTTTATTTTAAATGCATTTAACATAATTATTTTTTTGCAAAACTGAACCAATGGCATGTTTACAACAAAGAAATAGAATGATAATAATATGGTAAAAATTCTATTTTGTTTAATACACACCAAAGGACTAGTCCCAACAATTATTAAACATACTTTATCTGATATGATGAATTCTTAAACAATTAAGGTTGGAGTAGACATAGTTATCACACAATTTTTTGTGTGGTACAAGGAAGATTTGGCTAGGTCAAATCTTCCTTCGTGCTAGCAGTCTATAGAATTAGACCTTTATTAACAATTCATCATATCATATAAAGTATGTTTAAGAATTGTTGGGATTGGTCCTTTGGTGTGTATTAAATAGAATAGATTTTTTAGCGTATTATTATCATTCTATTTCTTTGTTGTAAACATGCCATTGGTTCAGTCTTGTAATTTTTTTTGTGTGTTAAATGTATTTTTTCAAACCAATTGTTAAACAAGAAAGCAATACTAGTGAGGAGGGGTCTTCTTTTGAGGAGTTTGATGGAGATTGTGCACCTTAAAAACCAATTCATAAGGTATCAATCATGTTTTCTATTCGCTTATATTTTTGGATTGGTAAATCTCCTTAGTTTCATGTCCTTTCTTTTGATTACTATGGATGAGATATATATCTTACATTTAACATTCAACTTTACATTTTAGAACATGTATTGTGTTTTCTAAGGATTTTACCAAATCAACTTTTAACATAAATTGAAAACACCAAACTGATTTCTTGCCCTTTCAACTTGACAAATATTTTGATTTGACCAATAACTGCAAGAAACTAAATATAAATCCACATACCTGTATCTTTGTAAAATACCTGGAACATCAAAAATATGGCTAAGTGGCTACCGCCATGATTTTTATATACTAAATATGGGAAAAAAATCACCAAAAAGAATTATGTTCTGTTGTAGCTCAATATAAGCGAATAGAAAACATGATTGGTCATTTCAAAGAGTATTCATGATGAAATAAAATGCAATGCATTTGAAATTTATGGTCGAATATGATGCCAGAGGCTTGAAAGATGTTTCTCGTCAAAGATAGCAATCAAAGATGAAGAAATCACATACTTTCTCTCGCGCTCAGCTTTCACCCGCTCATTTTCTCCCGCTCATTTTCTCTGCAATGGAAATAAAAATGATTTGGCCATTTCAAAATAGTGAATCGATATCCTTGAGCACAAGCACCAATGACATCAACTATTTTGATATGTGGGTACCCTAATGTTGGCAAGAGTTCTTTTATTAATAAGATTACTCTGCAAGCTTGAAGAAGTGGTATATTTTGGAAAATGAAGAGTGGAAAGACAATGATATTCTTGAGATCATGGATGGACACAATGTTGAAGACTTTATTGATCCAGATATCTTGTAGAGGCTTCAAGAACTGGAGAGGGAAGAAGGGCTTAGGATGGAAGTTGAGGGGGATGAGGATGATGAGATGGCGGAAGTGGAGTTGAATCCTAATGAAAAGGAAGCTCTGGCTACAATTAGGAAGAAGAATAAGATGCTTATCGTCGAGCACAGATTGAAGAAGAGTACCATAGAGAGCAGGCCTACTGTACCAAGGAAGTTTGACAACAATAAATAATATGGCTTAAATAGAATGGGAAGACATATTTCTAGCCTAGGCCTGGATCCTTCGATAATTGGGATAGGATCCAAGCCTAGGCTAGAAATATTTCTTCCCATTCTGTTGTGGATAGGTGTTTCATAAAACATACAGACCTATCTAGTGATCATATTATGCTGAAGATGGAACTTGATGCTCTGGCCCCTCCTAGGAGCCTCTTATGACCCTTTATGACATTTTAAGACCTCTAAGATGTATTCTTAGGGATCGTAAAGGGTTGTAAAGGGTCATAAAGGGGTCTTGGGACACAACAGCTGAGAAACATAAATGTAGGCATCATGGTCACAATTTTTTGGAGACACAACATAATTGAGTGGTATACCCAGATGATGCAAAGCAACCACTACTCCTCTGGTTCCAAGTCGACACTACGGGATCCAAAAACCATAGATAAGGAATAAATTTAGAGAGTGGAGGAGGGCCATAATGACCAAAATAATATAGGGCCATAACAACCAAATAATACAAGACCCTGTATTATTTTGGTCATTATGGCCCTCCTTCACTCACTAAATTTATTCCTTATCTATGGTTTTTGGATCCTACAGTGTCGACTTGGAATCAGAGGAGTAGTGGTTGCTTTTCATCATCTGGGTATACCACTCAATTATGTTGTGTCTCCAAAAAATTGTGACCATGATGCCTACATTTATGTTTCTCAGCTGTTGTATCCCAGGACCCCTTTATGACCCTTTACAACCCTTTACGACCCTAAGAATACATCTTAGAGGTCTTAAAATGTTGGAAAGGGTCATAAGAGGCTCCTAGGAGGGGCCAGATGAGCTTCCACCTTCACATGGTTGGCCTTGTTAAGTAGAGAATGTTAAACTATTATCAAAACAAAGAGAAGCTCAATAATTTAAGGTCTCAGTCCATGGAGATGCTGAAAAAATGACGAGAATCAATGATGGAGAGTTTTTAGATTTTGAGAAGACATATATGTAGTGGAGGCCAAAAAGGATTTTTGTGGACATTTGCTAGAGTGGAGCTATATACATACAAGGGTTTCCAGATTGAGTACCAGTGTAGAGATGATGATTCAGTAACGTACGTCTATAAAACCTTCACAAATATCCCTTCTTTGGCCTCCACTCATACCTCTTCTTAGAATCTAGAAACTCTAGATATTGCTTCTCATCCATGCACAAAATGTGCTAGTGATCATATAAAATTACTTTAGGCCTCCAGTATTGATAAGATGCATAAGTGTAAAATGTTTTTGCGAGGTTGGGATCAATTATATTGGATACTATGCAGTGTACAGAAAGGCAATGCGGTGATTATTCTCGACGATCGATAGGTATAAGTCTTCCAGGCCTTACCCAGTAGCTAGGACAAAAGATAACAGAGCTCAAGAGACCATCATAGTTGGTCTCTTTCTTTGGTGTATATTATTGACAAAACATATATTATTTTAATAGAATATTTTCATGTATAATGTACATTATTTTAGTTTGATGTTGAACAAATTTATATACTTCGTGCACTTGTATACTACAAGGATGACAATAAAGAAGCATCCCCTCCTGTGGCTTGAGTAATGTAGGGCATGCGAGGAGATGCTTCTTTATCACCATTGTCATAGTCTACAAGTGCATGAAGTAGATAAATTCATGCAATGTCAACTTAAATAATATACATTATCATGAAAATATTCTATTAAATTCTTTCAAATCCCTGGATTTGATGAGCTAATGAAAGGTAAAACATTTTGTCAATAATATAGACCAAAGAAAGAGACAACCTATGATGGTCTCTTGAAATTTTTTATCTTTAATGTGCATATCCATCGCTTTTTCGACATGAATGAAAATGCTTTTGATGGTGGTGCTATACCTCCAATGGGATTTCCCATCGGATGTTTACTACCATCTGTCGCTATACTGATAGCTATAATGTAGGAGAGAACTAATTTTTGACAGATCATTGTGACAAGAATGCTATACCGCTGATGGGTTTACCTGTCGAACATTGACTGTATGTCCGTCACTCTTTCGATAGGTACAATGTTGGAGAGAACTCATTTTCAATAGATCATTGCAATAGGAATGATATACCACCAACGGGTGTACTTGTCAGATAGTCACTGTAGATCTATTGCTATTCCAATAGGTATAATATCAGAGAGAACTCCTTTTTGATAGTTAATTATGACAGACATGCTATATCTCCGATGGGTTTTCTTGTCGAACAATCATTGTATAGGGGTCGCTATTCTAATAGTATGTTCTGACAAGATACCCACATGGTTTGTCAGAGTTTTGATAGGTCTACTGTAAGAAATTCCATAACAAAGCTAGTATTCATGTGTTAGATTCTGATGGAATAAGATGTTGAAAGACTGATGATGATCACTTCTATCATAATTTACAATGCAAAAATGCCGATGGACACATATGTCGAAATGTCGACAAATAGGCATTGCAAATCTGATAAATGACCATCAAAATCTGGCCTCAAATATACTAGTGTTTGTAATATACCATAAAAATATCACCTTCTAGTGATGTATGTGTCCTGTTCTTCTTGGTAGCCTTGTGTATGTTCTACAAAATTTAATGCTATTCTCATAAACCTTCCATCAAAAACCATGTTTGATCACTTGCACTAGTACATTTTTGCACCATTTTTCAACGCACTATTGGTCGAAGTTTCTACCCAACTCAGTCGAATGCTCGACCAACTGGTTCATCACTATTATGTGCATCAAAATATCGACCCACTACTGAAATTATCAAATGATCGACTCCACTATTGGTTGAAAACAAGGGCAATCTAGGCCGAAAATAACATTGGCAAGTGTTTGTGTAGTGGTCAATCTTTCGACCAATATAAATTAATATTGGTCGAAAACTTTGGTCCCTCTGACCAAGATGCCAAATTCATGATGGTCAAATTTTGACCGAATTTGGTCAAAATATTTAGTGGCTCTGACCAAGATTCCAAACCCGCGATGCAACATTTCGACATAGAATCATCAAATTTAGGCCAGTATTTCGATGCATTGGGGTTGAAAGTTCGATGACACGCAGAGTGTTTAAAAAAAATTTGAAGAGAAATATCCAAACTAATCACCAATAGCATCTTGATCAGTGATTAGTCTAGATATTTATCTTCAGGTGTCCACACTCATTCTACTACTTGTTGCCAGTGGGTCCATGCTCGTTCTATTTTCTAGACTGCTTTGGGCTCTAGCAATCCATTTGCTCTGCGTGAAACTGTGGGTTTTTTCATTTTGTTTGAACTATTTGAGAGATAGGCTCTGACTGGTGATCCATGAATTGGTAGAGCTTCCTCTTAGACACCTACAACTCTTCAAAGCTATTGGTGTGAAGCCCCCAAAGGGTATTCTACTCTATGGGCCTCCTGGTTCTGGGAAAACTTTAATTTCTAGGGTAGTGGCAAATGAAACTGGTGCCTTCTTTTTCTGTATCAATGGAGCTGAAATCATGTCAAAGTTGGCTGGAGAAAGTGAAAGAAATATCTAAAAGGCTTTTGAGGAGGCTAAGAAGAATGCCTTGTCCATTATATTTATTGATGAGATATTACAAAGATTTGTCAGTGGGCTTGCAAGTATTCTATTAGAGAAAATATTGAGAAGGTGAGTTTCAATTGTGGCAACTTTTGCAAACTAGATTTGGTTATGAATTTCTTAATGGTTTTTTGTTGAATTGGTTTGTTAGAATTTTACATTTTTTGATTCAATTTTCCTCAACTTGTATCTTATTATTTCAATTTGTCATGTTCTCTTTCCTCTACACTTTTACAGGATAATATTGAACATGAAAGAAAAAGAAGTGAGAACCCCGAGGCAATGGATGAGGATGATAGTGATGAGGTAGCTGAAATAAAGGCTGCTCATTTTGAGGAGTTAATGAAATATGCCCAAGGAAGTGTCAGTGATGCTGATATTCAAAAGTATCAAGCCTTTGCACAAATACTATAGCAATCTCAAGGCTTTGGTTCTGAATTTTGATTTCCTGGTGCTTCTGCCGGTGCTTTGGATGTATTTGCTACAATAGATAATAAAGATGATGATGAATTATACAATTAGGAAACTTAGTACACAATTGTCATCTTAATGAAGTGACAAATGTGTATGTTCTAGCAGGGACCTTCCGCTGACAAATAGCCAATGCTATTCAATTTGGCTTCGGCTTTTGCTTGTATGAGCTTTATCTGTTCATATGTTTGAAACTTTATTTAGTTTATCATCCCTATAGCCGAGGACTTACTAACTTGTAAGTCTTTAGAGTAATATTAACCATGGCAAGGAAATTTAGCTATGGAAAATTTTTCTCAAGTGGTAGATAATGCTACAAAAACCTTTCTTTTTTTAAAAAATCCTGCTAGAAAATATTCTATACTAAATCAATTCTACAACAAAGAAAGTCTAGTTCAACTAATTCTGACTGGTGATCCATGAATTGGTAGAGCTTCCTCTTAGATGCCCATAAATCTTCAAATCTATTGGTGTGAAGCCCCCAAAGGGTATTCTCCTCTATGGGCCTCCTGGTTCTGGGAAAACTTTAATTGCTAGGGTAGTGGCAAATGAAACTGGTGCCTTCTTTTTTTGTATCAATGGACTTGAGATCATGTCAAAGTTGGTTGGAGAAAGTGAAAGCAATCTCTGAAAGGATTTTGAGGAGTCTAAGAAGAATGCCCCATCCATTATATTTATTGATGAGATATTACAGAGATTTGTCAGCGGGCTATAGCAATCCATCTGCTCTAGTCTGTTTGAAACTGTGGGTTTTTTCATTTTGTTTGAACTATTTAAGAGATAGGCTATGACTGGTGATTCATAATTGCTTTGCATGTTTGTAACATGGAAGCAGTGTTGGGGATGTCGGTGGTGTTGCGAACAGAGTCCTTAACCAGTTGTTGACAAAGATGGAAGGTATGACAACTAAGAAAACAATTTTCATTATACCTAATGGCATTGGCCTGTTATACCCTAGATTCAATGGAGCCAATATTATAGAGATTTTTCAGTGGGCTTGCAAGTATGCTAATAGAAAAAATATTGAGAAGGTGAGTTTCAATTGTGGTAGCTTTTGCAAACTAGATTTGGTTATGAATTTCTTAATGGTTTTTTTGAACTGGTTTGTTAGAATTTTACATTTTTTGATTCAATTTTCCTCAACTTGTATCTTATTATTTCAATTTATCATGTTCTCTTTCCTCTACACTTTTACAAGATATTGTACATGAAAGAAAAAGAAGTGAGAACCCCGAGGCAATGGATGAGGATGATAGTGATAAGGTAGCTGAAATGAAGGCTGCTCATTTTGAGGAGTTAATGAAATATGCCCGAAAAGTGTCAGTGATGTATTTGTTGCTGCTGCTACTACTTTAGATGTATTTTCTAAGACAATTTCCCTCACCAAGATGATGTGCATCCATTTTATAGAGATCTGCTAAATGTTTTATATGATAAAAATCACTACAAGTTGGCCCTTGGCCAGATCAATATTGCTTGCAATCTCATTTCCAAACTGGCCAAAGACTATATTAGGCTAATAAAATATGGGGATTCTCTTTACCACTGCAAATCTTTGAAGGTTGTTGTACTTGGACGGATATGTACCATTGTTAAGAGAATTGGACCAAGTTTGGATTACCTCAAACAGGTGAGGCAACATATGGTTATGTTCTTTTTTCTATCTATCTGATTTTCACTACCTATCATTTCTTGGGATATCTTGCAAGGGTTCTATAAATTGATGGTCTATATTTTGGTGGGTGTCTTGTATGGGCCTATGAAATTTTTTATCTTATCTTTTTTTTCAATCCTACAACTAGATTTGGATATGTGGATTGCTTGTAAGGAACTTTGATACCACCATTTCAGTAGTCCTTCATATGATAGTTTTCTATGCAATCCCCAGTCTAGGCTTTATTTGTACATTTTTTATCTCAATATTAAAAGAATTAATTTAGTTAAATAAAGCTTTATGTCCCAAACACAATGATAACTAGGATGTAAATTTAATCTTTCTGACAACTAAAGAGTCAAAAAACATAAAAGATGGTTCAATATAACCTATAACTTTGTCCATGCAAGAGTTGAACTCTAAAATTTATGGTATGAAGACCTGCAACTTTCAGCTAAGAATATGATATTGAATAATTATGACTTATTTTAAAAATTCAAGAAAACTTAATCATTTCTGTAGCGATTACTTAAAAAAAAGTATACCTGATTGATGACTCAATATTTGTAACCTCTCAGAAACTTTTCCTTTCCACTTCAATATCTTTCCTTGATAATTATTGATCTCCTTAGAACCACTAGAAAAAAAACAATGACAACAAAACTTGCTACTTTAGAAAATTGCATCAATACTTAACTTAAACATTACAGTCATGAAGGGTGTAACAAAATCTGATATGCTAATAGACAAACTCATTTTGCACAAAATGGCATTAAGCATGGATTTTGGTTTGCATGTACATCAATTCCTTCATCGAAGACATTATCTATTACATTTATAATTGTTTATTTAGGTTCCATAGCACTAGCATATACACAAAAAGAATCCGTATTAAAAAAAAACATGGACACTACATATATATATAAATACCTGTTAAAAAAAAAAGGGGCCACTGAGGACAATTGCATAGCTCTCTAGAAACAAAATTACCCAACTCTTTCTCTCAAGCCAAAGAGTTAGTGTGTTCAATTGCCTATACTAGCAGTCAATTCTATGTTGAGTATATCTATCAGGCCCTCCTACAGTTTGAATGAATTAAGAATAGAAGATAGGAATTGATTTAACACTTCACCTACTTAAAAAAAACAAACCAATGAAATAATCCACATTAGGCCAAGATAGGTTGATGCATTCAATACGAGAATACTTACACAAAATGAAGCTGAATCATGCTAGACAATGACAATGAGAAGTTGACTATTGGCCCTTCTAGTTTTTTATTTGATAGTTGTCGGACAATGACACATTCAAAATGAACTTATGAGCGAAGACCTAGAATGAATGAAATTGATTAAATAATAAAGGTATGTTAGTTTGAGCTTCACTTGGTTTCGAGAATACTTTAATATTCTCTACTTAACAAGGCCAACCGTGTGAAGGTGGAAGCTTATCTAGCCTCACCCCCCCTCCCCCTAACATCAATCTAAATTCCCCAATAACACATACCAATATTCATTAACATGACATATAATTCAATATTAATACACAAAATTCATAGATAATTACTTAAAACAACATTCATGGAGTTATTATGATAGTTTTACTAATATTTTTGTCACAATTTGATGTTCAGGATAGGGGAAAAGTACCTGCAACAACAGAGGCAATAGCTATAGATACAAATGATGATATCCCAGAAATCCCTAATATAATAAATATGGTGAAGAAAAAACTAAAAAGAGTCAATGTAGAAATTAATACTATTTTGCATGATGCTACTACCGGCCTCACCGTGATGTCCATGACCAGGTAATTGAGCAAGCAAAAAATCCTGTAACAAGAACAAATACATTTTAGTTGATGACATAAAAGAGTATAAAATATAAACCTTTATCAAACTTTTGTTATAACTAAAGATTCATTACTGCTTACTTCAAAATGACATGCTCATGCCATCAATTCATCTGTCCTCTTCAACATCTCCTTGGTTGGATTTGCATCTTCTAAAATAGTAATAATTTTTGCATTACTCTTTTTCTTCATCGTATTTATTATATTAGGGATTTGGGATATCCTCATCTGTATCTACAGTTATTGCCTCTGCTATTGTAGGTGCTTTTCCCCTATTTGATATTTATCTTCAGGTGTCCACACTCGTTCTGTTGCTTGTTGCCAGTAGGTCACAATCAGTGATTGGGAGAGCCCTATTTTGGCACCAGTCATGTAGTATAAGCACTAGAATTGAGTTTTTCAGCACGGCTGGGAAATTTTTGTATATCAACATGCGATAGAGTTTTTTGCCCAAACTCTATCGCATGTTGATATACAAAAATTTCCCAGCCCATGCTAAAAAACTCAATTCTAGTGCTTGTACTGAGACCTTAAATTATTGAGCTTCTCTTTGTTTTGAGAATAGTTTAACATTCTCTACTTAACAGGGCCAACCACGTGAAGGTGGAAGCTCATTTGGGGCCCTCCTAGGAGCCTCTTATGAACCTTTATGACATTTTAAGACCTCTAAGATGTATTCTTAGGGATCGTAAATGGTCATAAAGGGTCATAAGGGGCCCTGGGACACAACAGCTGAGAAACATAATTGTAGGCATCATGGTCACATTTTTTTGGAGACAACATAATTAAGTGGTATACCCAGACGATGGAGAGCAACTTATGCACCTCCAGTTCCAAGTTGTTCTCCATCCCACAGTGTCAACTTGGAATCGGAGGTGAAGAAGTTGCACTCCATCTGGGTATACAACTCAATTATGTTGTCTCCAAAAAAATGTGACCATGATGCCTACAACTATGTTTGTCAGTTGTTGTGAAATCCTCATCACCCTTAGCTGCCATCCTAAGCCCTTCTTCTCTCTCCAGTTCTTCAAGCCTCTGCAAGATATCTAGATCAATAAAGTTTGCAACATTGTGTCCATCCATGATCTCAGGAATATCATCTTCTTTCCACTCTTCATTTGCCAAAATATACCGCTTCTTCAAGCTTGTAGAGTAGTCTCTAGTGGTTGCAAATCAATCTTATTACAAACTACAATAAGAGGCTTAGTAAGTCTAATTTAATTTATTCATGGATTGAGACCTTAAATTATTGAGCTTCTCTTTGTTTCAAGAATAGTTTAATTAACATTCTCTACTTAACAAGGCCAACCACGTGAAGGTGGAAGCTCATTTGGCCCCTCCTAGGAGCCTCTTATGACCCTTACCGACATTTTAAGACCTCTAAGATGTATTCTTAGAGGTCGTAAATGGTTGTAAAGGGTCATAAGGGGTCCTAAGACACAACAACTGAGAAACATTATAGGCATCATGGTCACTTTTTTTGGAGACAACGTAATTGAGTGGTATACCCAAATGATGAAGAGCAACTTCTGCTCCTCCGGTTCCAAGTTGAAACTGCAAGATCCCAAGACCATAGATAAGGAATAAATTTAGAGAGCGGAGGAGGGCCATAACAACAAAAATAATATAGGACAAACCTCAAGTTAAATGAGGCAACTGCAAACATTTTAATAGAATTTTATTATTAAATAATGAAATTTGCATAGATGGGGCTTAGAACTCTATAATATGCAAATTTCATTATTTACTAATAAAAATGTATTAAAATGTTTGCAGTTGCCTCATTTAACTTGAGGTTCATCCTGTATTATTTTGGTCATTATGGCCCTCCTCCGCTCTCTAAATTTATTCCTTATCTATGGTCTTTGGATCCCGCAATGTCAACTTGGAATCGAAGGAGCGGAAGTTGCTCTCCATCGTCTAGGTATATAACTCAATTACATTGTCTCCAAAATATTGTGACCATGATGCCTACAATTATGTTTGTCAGCTATTGTGAAATATTTTGTAGTCTGGCCTTTGTTTCCTTTGATGTGTCCTGCAACCTATGAAAACTTTGAAATATGTTACATGATATAGATATAAACATCACTAATTGGTGGGAGGAGTATCCCCATGGCCTCTATCATGTGGGGGATCCATGTCACCTGCTCTTATCACCTGATCTTGCATTTCAAACTTTAGTGAGACTTAATACCATGCAGTGTTCGTAGATTACGTTCAGTGCATTATTTACGCTTGTATTGGTGGGAAAACTCTTGAAAATGCACAAAAGAGATTACATTCAACCATGTTGTTTACATGACACATGTAGTTTACCTCCAGCCTAAATCAACATTGCATACAAATCTATGGACAGTGCATGGTATGAAGCCTCACTGAAGCTTGAAAATGATCCATGATCTAAGGAATATCATATTCTTTCCACTCTTCTTGCCTCTCTTTTCCCATCTCCCAGCTTGGGCATTGCAACATGAATCCTATTTTCCACAACTACTGATGGATCCTTAGGTGTAGTTGAAATTACCAAATGACCTTCAAAGGTCAAGGAACAAATGGAATAACCAGGACAACACTATACATTAAATCATGTGATTGATAGTAGATTGGGGCTCACCTGAGCCATAAACATGAATAATTATTCTAAAAAAAAATGTAAACCATATATATGTCCACTTGAGGCAAAGAAAAGTTACATCATATCCATATTAAAATATTAGTTACAATATGAAAATACTAAACTAACTAATTCCTAAGTTCATCTCTGCATATGGTCACAACAAAGATATGTGATTACAATATGGAGAAGGCATCGTAAAAATATAATTTCATAATTTTCCCTTGCCTAACATGTTTTGCACTCAAATCCTTCATCGCGGATAAGTGGAGATGGGTGGATAGATGCAAATGAGTTTTCATTGACCCAACTAAAGTATCTGCAACCATTATTTCCCTGTGATGCCCAATCTACATTAGTTCTTATAATATAATGAATAGTATTTACATTAGAAACATTAAATATATACACATTAGCAGCCTTTTTTCTATTTGGGTAGCATGAAAATTATCGTCTAGGGTTTCTCTATGTCCGTGAAGTCTTCAACACACACTGACCACCACCACATTGACAGTTTGGCACATTGACAAGAGCCATCGAGCCTATATCAATAATGCACCACACCATCATTACTACATTTATTACATAAATATTATAACATATAATCATATGATTATAATAATCATACATTCACCACTATTGTTCTATTGTAGATTCGAGTACTTAAAAAATGTTTGCAATCAATGGTTTGAACAAAGATGTTATTCTAGGATAGAAAGGACAATTTAACTATACCTGAGCTAGAATTAG
This sequence comes from Chamaecyparis obtusa, assembly GCA_027943335.1. NCBI lineage: Eukaryota > Viridiplantae > Streptophyta > Pinopsida > Cupressales > Cupressaceae > Chamaecyparis > Chamaecyparis obtusa. The sequence continues at coordinate 516,059 of BSBK01003689.1, read as the reverse complement.
TCAACTTTAATACTTTCAATACTTTCAAAACTAGATATGAAATAGGGATATAAACAAGAACTATCCACATAGGTTATAGAGACTAAAACCTTGCCATTGATCCATATGGGTATAACACAAAATAGATTTACATAAACCAATTAACTCAAAACACAAACCCTTTTTCAAATAATTTAATATTAACTTTGGTTGTGTTAAAGGAACTATGTTGACTTTATTTTGTAGTTGTTTAACATGAGAGTTTGTAGATTAATAGGAGTTCACATTTTTATGGGAACGTATCATTAAATTGAGCATTAATGCCCATCTATATCTAGTGAGATGAACATAACTCATGTACCTCATGCTACTGTGTTCTTGATTCCTGATTCCCTTCAGGATCACAATCTTTCTCTAGTTTTAAGCCTCCAACTATGTTCCTCCCTTCAATCAATTATTGGAGTTGGGTCAAGGCCGTTCGGCATAGAATTCATTGTCTTTAAACTAAATCTTCTAACTAAATTTAACCACTCTACTCCAGCACTATCGACTATCACAGAGACACTCTAATCTAGTTGATCAAGTTAGATTAGGGTCATCTAGAATGGTCTAATAGTGGGTCCTTACAATGGTTTAACATTAGAGTTTGTAGATTAATAGGAGTTCACATTTTTATGGGAACGTATCATTCAATTGAGCATCAATGCCCATATATATCTAGTGAGATGAACATAACTCATGTACCTCATGCTAGTGTTCTTGGATTAGACTAGACATTATCCAACCGCCTGTGAGGGTTGTCATTGTTATTAATTGGTGTAAAAGGAGGACCCTTTGTGTGTTATAGCACTTTATATAAATACTCACTATTTGGATAATGTCTAGTCTAATGAAAAATAGTGTATACAAGGTATCCAAGCACACTAGCATGAGGTACATGAGTTATGTGCATCTCACTAGTTATAGATGGGAAACTATGGCACACTAGTATTTGTGAACTCCTATTAATCTACAAACTCTCATGTCAAACAACTACAAAATAATGTCAACATGGTTCTGTTAACACAACCAAAGTTAAAATTAAATTATCTAACTATGTTGACTTTATTTTGTATTTGTTTAACATGAGAGTTTGTAGATTAATAGCAGTTCACATTTTTATGGGAATGTATCATTCAATTGAGCATTAATGCTCATCTATATCTAGGTTTGCATCACACATGCTTAAGGAAAAAGTTCCTAATATAATTTAAGAGAGTAATTAATATGGAAATTGAATCAAATGTAAGCAACATATGGCATTAATTTTCAAAGAGAGTGACAATTTAAAAGAATTGGAAAAATACAGTGTACAAGCAATGATAGTGCGCCATGGGAAGTCAGAATAAGTATGAAACCATAGAGGATTTTCATTGTTTCCTAAAAGAAGATCATTTTCAAAGTGAGATTTAGCTACATAGAGGTGAAGCCATGACATACAAAAGGTAAGAGAACCTCAAATTTTCTGACGTATAATGCTATCATGTCAAAAGGACAACAAAGTGTAGTTTTTAGAACAATGGAACAACCATCTCTCTTAAAAGGAACAACCATCATGTTATAGAGTTATTGAATATGGCCATTATCATGAGATCATAGGGCAAAACACATTTATCTACTATTAATGAACAATTTCTTCTATAGAGGCAATTTTGAATTCTATGCTCATGTGAAAAGGAAATGTCACTCAGTTTGAAGTCCTAACAGAATAAATACAATAAGAAGACATTGACATATCATGCCTTATGTCAGAACCAATCACAATAAGAAGATGGAACAACCATAAGGTACAAGCATGTGCAAGTCATTGTAATCATTGGAGATATGTTAAAGGTTAAGTACAATAGTAGAGCATGACCATGATACAATTAATGAAAGTGCCATAAAACACCATGATATTTATAATCAATCATAGAGAAAATAAACAGTGACACAAATGATTTGTATTTTAGTGCCACCAAATACTTTCCAAATAGTCATCAATGTATTAAAGCATTCCAAAGTATAAGATAGCAAGGTGCTTCAATACATAGTTGCATTGATCAAAATAGTATTTTAAAATATCATTAAGTAAACAAATGCAATGTTTCACAATAAGGAAAACTAAAACAACAAATGACAAGCATTGTCTTTAAACACAACATAAAAGGCATCTTTGACATTGAGCCCTCAAAGAACAGGTTTGATGTTTTCATGTTTTGAAAGTTAACAAGGTTTATATTTTCATCATGAATACATGAAAACAAGCACAAAGGATCAAAATAAGTAATCTATAATATAAAGAAACACAATGACTATAAACATCAAAGTGGTGGTGTAGGAACTCAAACATCATCTAAAGATAATTTGTCATGTTCTCTTTCCTCTGCACATTTACATGATATTGAACATGAAAGAAAAAGAAGTGAGAACCCTGAGGAAATGGATGAGGATGATAGTGATGAGGTAGCTGAAATAAAGGTTGCTCATTTTGAGGATTCGATGAAATATGCCTGAAGAAGTGTTAGTGATTATGATATTCGGAAGTATCAAGCCTTTTCACAAACACTACAGAAATCTCGAGGCTTTGGTTTTGAATTTTGATTTCCAAATAGACCTGATGGTGCTTCTGTTGGTGCTTCAGATGTATTTTCTACAACAAATAATAAAGATGATGATGACTTATACAGGTTGCACATCCACATCCACATCTAATATAAATTTTATTATTATAAAGTCTTTTTATGGAAATCTGTTTTACATTAGTCTATATTATTCGGAAGCCTTGTTATAGAAATCTGTTTTATATTAATCCTCAAAATTAGTTAGCAAATCTTCTTCTTTCTTTCTAAATTCATGAATGATTCTATTTTTCTACAGTAAATAGCATACATAACAGATAAACATGAAATCAACAACAAATATCTACCTCTAAATACAACTCCAAATGAATGAATAAAAGAAGAAAATGATAATGTTGATTGGGTATCTAGTAAATTAAATAGTTTAATCATGTAAACAGATGTGGATGTGGATGTGCAACCTTATGATTTTACTACTAAGTCTTTGTTTGTCGGGCATACTCATTATAAGTACTTGAGGTATCAAGTTATTGATACGTCCTTGGTATTTTCATGCATTTAATCTTATAAAATCATCAATTCTTAAGCATTAAGCATAGTAATAGGTCAATCTTCATTTAATTGCAAAAATGAAACACCAACGAAGAAAATAATGAGCAACAAATAATAGATATTATTAACATAGGTTGAAGCCAATCTCATCCTTCGATTATAAGAAGGATTTCCAAGCTCCTATTTGAAAACAATAGATATTATTGAAATAAGGGGAAGCTAATCTCATCCTTTCTCTTGTGATCTTATATCATAGGATTTCAAAGCTCCTATTTGAGAATAATAGACATTATAGACACATAAGTTGAATTTAGTTCTTCCTTTCTCTTGTGATTTTATATCAAGGATTTCCTAAGCTACTTTATTCAAATTGTATAGTATTATCACTTGATATTCATACCTTCTCGATAAAAAGAATTGTATCACTAGATACCTAGTGAGAAAATTCACCCTCTCCTGGTTTTAGATTGAGGCCAAGTAGCACCAAGCTTTCAGCGGGATAAGGTTTAGTATCCATATGGCATTCAACAACCACACTCTTCTTAAATCTATTTTTCTCATCCTTCAATGTTACCAAATACATATTTGTATTCTTCACATAGTGACTGTATATGTTATTTCCTTTTAACATGCTTGATGGAGGAGGGAGCCAAGATTTTTGCTCCCTTTACTGTAACCAAATAAATAAACATCATTGTAACATGGAGGAGCAAAAATCTCAAAGAGAATTCATGACTTCTCCTTATTTTCAATGCTCAATCAAGTTGTTACTATTTAAATATGTCAACAAACTAGCATAATACAAAACCCTAAAGAAGAATAATACAAAATAGAGAACATAGAAAGCCTTCAAGTTGAGAAATGTGAAAATATTGCAGAGAAACCCTTGACCATAACATTATATAATGGAACCCTCATCGAACCATGAAAAGAATAGGTAAAAGACATAAACAATGTGATATATTTTCTTGTGTTCTCCTTCAAAAGAACAGAGCCTAGGGAAAATCATGACGCATACCTAGCAACGAGCCTAGATTTGTAAAAAAGAGTCTCAGAGATCTTCTAATTTGTGTTTCCAGACAAACCCTGGGATGAAACTGATGACGCTCAACCAGATGAGGCAACGAGCCTAGATTTGTAAAAAAGAGTCTCAGAGATCTTTGAATTCACGTTTCACGCGCTGCAATTCCCTTGAAAAAATTCACCGTGGTAATAATGAATGAGAAATGAAACCTTTTTTTTTTAAGTTATGCCCGAGTTCGTTGAAATTTTGACTCACACAGTATTGGTCAAAATTTCTACTAACATGAGCATAACTTTAAAAAAAATGAAAGTTTTCCTTCTATAATCTGACCAACCCAAACCTTTTTATTTCATGGTAAAAAAATTTGGTAGAAAAACTAGGTAAAATGTACTAGTGCTGGTGTCTTTATTGTAGCTACTCCTTCATGTTACACTATCATAGTGACATCTTTACAAATTTTATATAAAAAAAACTTGACCTAATTAGAGTTTTATAATATCTTAGAAAACCTAAGATCAACGGTGAAACAAAATAACCTAGATCTACATTATATAGGAGTCATCAACAATTTAATGATTACATGGACATATTTAATTCTGTCTCACGGTGTGAACCATTTTTATTTTTGTTTGTGCCATTTCAAATTACTATGTCATTTCCTATTTTACTCAGTAATCACTACATTCTTCATTTAGTAAATAATTGGTGCTCGATTCATATGAATGCTCGGTGATCACTACGCTCAGTACTCGATAATCATCTGGCTTAGCGAGAGTACTTGGTCAAACCCTTGTTTAGTTAACTTAGAGATCTACCTTGTGTCTTGCTCAGTGTATAGGCTTTATGTAGTTGACCAACTGTCATGTTTGTCTCATTTACTGACTGAATAACTGAATGATACTAATGACAACCTTTAATTCTCAAATAGGAATAAAAGTCTCCCCCTTTGGCATTAGTATCAAAACCTTATGTATATGTACTAACTTCCAAAACAAAATATATATAGACTCCAAAAATATACTAAATCCCCCTTTATACATGCTCTCAGTATGAAGTACATATAGGCATATATATACATAGAATTTCTCCCTTTTCAAGATTAATACCATAAACAATGTACTTACAACTTATAAAAAATATTATGATGGGTTTTCTTTATAGAGTTTAAGAGGTTTTTGCATTCCTCTTTCATGTTCTCAAGAGCAATGTGCTCTAAACCTACTTGTGCATGCATGTCAAAAAAAAATTTCTAGTACTGAAATTTCTGGGGTGGCTATGAGATCTTTTTCCTTATTTACATGTTGCTCCATGATCTTAAGACTAGGAAGAAACTCAGCCTGAAGCTCATTGCTTTGATGACTTATTATATTCTCTTGCTTCCTCAAATCAATCCTTAACCGTTGAAGTTCTTGAACCTTTGAAATATGCTTATGAAAAGCATTTGGCTTGGTTAAAGAATTATTTTCACTAACCTGTATTTCTTCATCAAGTTTCTTGATCTTTTCACTAATCTCAATAGTGAAGTGGTCCATAGTGCATAACTTGTACAAAATTTGAGTTACTTGTTGTATGATGGTTTCAAGGTTGGTAACAACCTAGGAGAGCTTGACCTTATTTAGTGCCACTTCTAGGCTTATTTTCTCTACTAATTTTGTTTGTATTTTTGCTTCTACCTGTTCTTCCATTCTTTTGTCTTCATTGACATCAGGGGCATTGATGTGACCCATTAGAGTTGTAAGTTGATCAATGATGGGAGTTTCCTCATCAATGATGGGATTTATCCCAATGGACTATTATTAGTGAGACTCCACCCAATGTTCTCTTTGGCATAAATTAAATTGATATTCCTATCAATGATCAATCTGACTCTGAATGTGATTCACTACTAGTCCAAGCTATACCAATTGGATTAGTAGTATTTCAATGCCACCAGTTCAATGCTATTTGAATTGTGAGCCTCGACATGAGTCAACCCAATGCACTTGAGGATTTATTTTTGGCCACTTTTTATTTATAGATGGAAATATACTGGACTACTCAAGTAGTCTTTATTCAGACCCTAGAAAAAACACAAAAATTTGAGGTTAAGAAGATAACCCCTAGTTGCTCCTACACTAGATCTAGTAAAAAAAAATTTGTTCAAGACCAAATGTAGAGTTATAGACAGTTTGGAAAGTGATCATTGGAAATGGAAGTTCACTAAATATGGCATTAGAGGAAATGGTTTCAAAGTTTTATTTGATAAGATTGAAGCACCCAAAGCCCAATCAGATTTCATCAATCAAGGATGAACATACACTTATGGTAAGTGAACAATGTTTTGTAAATCTGAAAATTGGAAAGTATTATGATAAGGTGTTGTGTGATATTATGCCTATGGATTACTATCATATTTTTTGGGGTAGACCTTGGAAATATGATAGATATGTTATATATGGTGGATGATTGTATAAATGTACTATTTGAGAATTTGGAAAGACACAAATCTTGTTACCTTTGATTAAAGAATCTATTTGTGAGATATGTACATATGTGAAACTTTTTTTACTATAAGGTAGACAATTTGTTAAGGATTTGAAGAGAAATGTTGTTTTTTATGTTGTGATTCCTAACCAACTAAGTGAGAAAATAGTAGATATAGTTCTTGAAGAGGTTGATAAGTTTCTCACTAATTACAAGGAGATCATTTTAGATAATGTACCTGATGGTTTTTCACTAATGAGAAGTATTATTAATTGTATGGATCTAATTCCTAGAGCTAGTTTGCTAAATAAGGAACCACACCGACTGACATCAACTGAGAATGAGGAGCTCAACCAAAAAGCTCAAGAGTTATTGTACAAAGGTTTGATCAAAGAAAGTTTGAGTCAGTGTGAAGTACTAGCTATGTTGGCACCTAATAAGAATGGAGAATGGATAATGTATATAGATTCGAGAGCATTCAAGAAGATAATAGTTAAGTATTGGTTTCCTATACCAAGAATGGATGATATAATGGATTGTTCAAGTGGAGAAAATTATTTTACCAAGATTTATTTGAAGAGTGGATATCATCAAATTAGAATCAGAGAAGGTGATGAATGGAAGACTACTTTCAATACAAAAGAAGGTTTGTATGAATGGTTGGTTATGTCTTTTGGTTTAAATAATGCACCGAGTACTTTTATGAGGTTAATGAATGAGGTTCTGAATAAATTCTTGGCTAAATTTGTGATTGTGTACTTGGATGATATTATGATATTTAGTAAAATTAGAGAAGATCATTTGTTGCACATTAGATAGGTATTGCAAAGATTGAAAGAGGAAAAGTTGATTAATCTGAAAAAGTGTTTCTTCATGAAAGAGGAGATTGTCTATTTGGGATTTGTGATTTCAGCTGATGCTTTGGAGATGGATCCTGAGAAGGTTAAATTTATTCTTGAGTGGACTACACCTAAGAATGTTGGTGAGGTAATATCATTCTATGGTTTAGAAATCTTTTACCGAAAGTTCATCAGAAATTTTAGTTCAATTTATAATGCTATGACCAAGACAATGAGAGGAGACAAAAGAGAACTCAAGTGGACACATGGAGCTGATAAGAGGTTTGAGACTTTGAAATAGGAGGTTCCTGAATTGCCTCTGTTAGCTTTACCCAATTTCAATAGGGTATTCCAAGTTGAATGTGATGCAAGTGGTTGTGCAATAGGAGCTGTGTTGAGTCAAGAAGGTAAACCTATTGCTTTCTTTAGTGAGAAGTTGAATGATGCTAAAAGTAAATGTTCTGTGTATGATCAAGAATTCTATGCTATTGTTCAAGCCCTATAGAAATAGAGACATTATTTGTTGCCGAAGGAATTTGTGTTATATACTGATCATAAGACTTTATAGTATTTAGGTAGTCATAATAAGTAGAATTAGAGACATATGAAATGGGTTGATTATTTGTAGAATTTTACATTTGTGATAAAACATAAGAGTGGAGTGTCTAACCAAGTTGTTGATGCATTGAGAAGAAGAAGATCTTTGTTGACTAATGAGAATTGAGGTTCTTAGTTTTGATGATATGAAGAACTTGTATGAAACTAACCCTGATTTTTATGAGCCATGGAGAATGTGCATAGAACCTATTCCAGATCAACCAAGTAAGTGAGAAGACTACTTCATTCAACAAGGTATGTTGTTCAAAGGAATTCAATTAGGTATATCAAGAGGATCAATGAGAAATAATTTGATAAAGGAGAAGCATAGTAGTGGTTTGGTTGGACATTTCAGCATTGAAAAGATATTGTGTTTTCTTAAGGAGAGGTATTTTTGGATGTAGTTGTGTAAGGATGTTCATAAATTTTTGAAGAGTTGTGGAGTTTGTCAGGTTACAAAAGGAGTAAGTCAGAATATTGGATTGCATACACTAATTTCTGTTCC